>WYDF02134835.1:0-22043 GCA_009867245.2 Adranes taylori
GCATAACCATCTCGCTATATACGTTATACAGAAGTGGTGAAAGAACGCATCCCTGGCGAACGCCTTTCCTGATATGACAGGGTTCAGATAAGGTGTTATCGATTTTAACGATCGCTTGCGAATCCTCGTACAGACCTACTGTCGTTTAAATAAGAAAATTTTAATTTTATACTAGGTTTTATTTGTGAAGAAATAAAACCAAAAGGTACAAGAAATGCTATAAATTCTAAATGCTCCTCTTTGGTTTGCTGAAGTGATAAATCCTTAGTAGATTCTGCTGAGGCTGTCAGGACACTACTGGGAGAACACGCATTAGACCTTTGGCTCAGTTTTGTTCTATAATCTACGTGTACACTGTAAGTCTGCAAGTTTGGACAACTCATAGGCGAAAGAGATGATTAAAATCATAAAAGCGTGCAGCCCGTAAATTATACGTTAAAATTGGAGGGGTGTCATATTGGCCGTTCTTTAGGAAATGACAGGTCGCTCGACAAGATTAAAAATATTTCATTTGGCCAGATTTATAGATGATGAAATTTTCGATTTGAAATTCGAAAACATTGTGGAAATGTGATTCATTTGGGTGAAAAACCAAAAATAATTAGAAACCGACAAGTTTCCTGTTTTCGTGAAAAATGAAAGAAATGTTAATTCTGCAAGTTCCATCTTTGCAACTTTTTCTCGACTCCATCAAAACATAATGATCCATACGTTTCTTACGTAGAGCTTGAGTGCGGCTGTGGTACTCACTGTTTCGAAATAAAATTAAGAGGAAGATGGAATTGACAGAAAATGGAAAAAAAAACTGGAGAACGATGGCTTCGATTGACAATTTTTTTCGGCTATATGGAAAGTTGCTGAACGGACATGCGATACACAGTTAAAAAGCCTATTTTACCACGTTTCAAAAAAGTGTTAGAAGACACGTGGACGACTCTTAGTTTTTGAATTTTTCTTAAATTTTTTGAAATTTTCATTTCACGACGAAAACTCGGTAAGTTTATCGGTATGACTTTTACAGAACATTTTTAGACATTTCTCGTGAACGAGTTCAAAGCTCGTGAACGAGTTCGGATAGAACATTGAAATTTGGTTATGTTATTCAAGACTGCTTATACTTTCGTTTATATGTAAACACAAGTTTGCACACGTTAATTCCAAAAACAGCAGGTCATTAAAATTGTTGGCCCGCTGGTTGTTTGCATTTTGCGCTAATATTGTATAGTATTAGTTTTAGACACATCGTATTCTATACATAAAGTTCTGAAAGGTCTGTACTCAAAATTGTGAAAGGTTAAAGTACGTGGTTCATCCCTATTTTCAAAAAAAAATTATGTTTTGCTTCTGTTTATAAAATATAATTATGGAAAGCATCGTTTCACGCGTTTTTACAAAGAGTCAAAATTGGCCTACTTTTTAATCCTACGTTCTTGGCAGAAAACTTTAATTCGGAGCCTCTTGGCTCATTTTTGAATAGAATGCACATGCAGAAACAGCCTAAAAATGGCTGAATTTATGTCGGCTCTGGCGAAATATTAGATCGATTTCTAGGAATTTGTGGATACTAAACGATTTTTTTAACCTTTTTTTGTTCGTGTTGTAAAATTATGTAAATTGATTGAAAATTCAATGTTTAATGAACCTTTCCGATGACATGTTTAATGAATTTGGATCAAATTGACTATACTTCCGTCCAAAATAGGTAACTTTAGGTACATTTTATGAGAAAAATAAACAGTCAGAAACTATTAATATAGTTTATTAGGGAGGATCTAGCGCCTCCCATGACTCCACTGATGAGGACTACCAATTTGATGGAATGGCGTGGATATTGGATCCTTAGCTCGCATAGCAAATCCTGATATTTAGCCAATTTTTCTCGTTCCTTAATTTCAATATTTTTAGCAGCGGGACTAGAAAATTCTATAAGGAACATCTCCCGCTTAGTGGAATCTAATACACAATATCAGCTTTGTTTGAGGCTATTTATGGGTTGTAGGAAAACCCTAGTCCCAAAAGATTTTAACGGCGTCATTTTCAACTACGGTCTAGATATCCTTAACGACGTAGGATGCAACGGGGTCCTTGTCTATACCGTAGGAATGACGCAGATAAAAATATAACACTTTTAAGGCGGCATTATGGCGTTGGATTTATGCTGCATTTATGGATTATGCTATATTAGCAATTGAATTTTTAGGTTGTTTTGTATGAGCACATCAAATATTTACTATTGGAATAGATGTAGATCTTATTTTACTTCAGCAACTATAATTATTGCTATTCCTACAGGAATTAAAATTTTTAGGTGATTATCTACTCTTTATGGATCTAAAATAAATTATTCCCCCTCATTAATTTGGACTATAGGATTTATTTTTCTATTTAATATTGGAGGATTAACTTGAATTATTCTTTCCAATTCATCTATTGATATTATCTTACATGATACATATTATGTAGTAGCTCATTCTCATTTGGTGCCGTATTTGCTATTATAGCAAGCTGTATTTGGATGATTATGGCGCTGTATGCATTTTGTTCTAGCATACACCGGGCATGCGGAAAGAATATGAAGTAGCGTCTCTGGTTGAGATTTGCATGCCCGGCAGTTCGTATCTGGAACATCTAAGGCCTTCTTATGGTAGACAAGCGTGTTTATGACACCATCTTGGCATGCACAAATAAATGCCTCAGTTTCAGATCGCAGGCAACGGCAATGACGTAATAAATGGCCTTAGAGAGATTTACTCCGATGGAGTTTTCTTGAATATAGCCTCAATATTTAACTCCATCACGTTCATTGCTTCACCACCATAGGTCCGCATAGTCCAAGGGATTCGGACGCCTTTCTTGCAGCCTTATATAGAAACGACACAACAGTCACTAATTCGTGCTCACGCACAAATTTTGAAAGAGCGTCATCTAGGTTCTTGATAATCCTGTTAGCCATTCCTATTACCATACGGCCAATCATTGACTCAATACTCAGAAGACCTCGGCCACCTTCATTTCGCGGAAGGTAAACACGAGGCACGGAAGACCTATTATTATTATTATTATAGGATTAGTTTAAGGTTAGAACATTTTAAAAATTTAATCAAGTAATAGTTATTTAAAAAATTTCATGGTTTAAATCTCTAAATAAGTGTTAACAAAAGTTGAAAAATATAAGTTTTATTTACGCATTTGGAACGCTATTTAGATATTTACATGTCATTTACATTTACATATAATATATATTTTGCATATTTTGTTGTTGATATTTCGATATACTTATTGAAAATAAATTTTCTAGAGTAAAGCAAGGAACAATTATGTAATAATAAACAAGATTATACAAGAATGCAACAAAAGCTATTCATGAAAAAATGACAGATTTCAACATGGGCATGAGAACAATATATATACTTCCATATTTATTATCAAGAAAAGCATATATAGTTTTAAATACAAAAAATATAATATAAATGCATAAGTATTTGAAATGTATGCATAAATAAGGAGGAATAAAATGGGATAAATGGAGCGAAACTGAAATATCATTGTATTTATATAAAGATTCGATTTTAGACTATACAAGATATAGTTTCTTTTCATATTCCATCGGAAATATATCAGATAACTAATAATATCTTTACAAATTCTTCAAAATTAATATTTTGCCTCGAAAATTCTAAGAGATATTTATCAACTCTCAAATCTGTAATGTTTGTATTGAACTTTATGCTTGACAACAATGAAAATGATTTACCAAAAAAAATGCATGGCACTTTGATAAAGATGGAGACAGAGATGAAAGACATTGTGTTGCGGATGATTTCTGCACTGTATGATCTCATAATAGGAGAGAACTATATTTAAATGTTTTTGGTTTGTGCTTTCTGAAGTAGTGGCAAATTTCAAAAAACTACAGCAATGTGGCTGCAAAACAAGTCGACGACGCCATCTTTCTCTTTTATAATTGATTTGAATAAAGTTTGCGTTATCTCATTGCAATCTTTCCAAATCTTTAATAGTTTGTCTTCATTACTATATTTTTGGCTTCATTATTATAGTTTTACTGGTAACAGAATTTTTATTTGTTCTTTGGTTTCATCACTGATCATTTTGTTTAATTTGATGATACTATTTCCCGTTGCGCTAGCACAGCGCAAGACCTCAGCTACAGACACTTCTAGAACAACTTGTTCGTCAGCTATGAATTGATCGGCATCAGCATTTTGTATTCACCAGTTCCTGAGAAGAGGTTGATATATTACAACTACCGGATCGGTGCTGAGACCCATCATCAATAAATAATTGTTCTTGGTGACTTAGATCTTTCCATTGTATTGGAGCAGTCGGACTAGTATATTTCTTCTTGAACCTGTTGTAGTGATCTCGTATAAATTTCCCTTTTTGCTCTCTTCACCTACAAATTTGAACGTCAAATGACTATTTCAATAAAAAATGTTTGTTACAGTTTCATAGCGTCGGGTAAAAGTCACAAATCCTTATCATTTGTATATTGTACATCAGAGTCGTACATATCTCGAATTGTGAAACAATTTCTCAATTTTTTGAGATACAATTTAATGCCGGTATTAATGGCACCTTTTACAGAAAACGATTTCAATTTTTAGCAGAACAGGAATATAACTAATTTAACTGGTGAATTGATGGTAAATATGTAACCGAACACCGCATATCCGAACATCTAATAATAGTGGGTCATGGTTTTTCAACTATAAAGGATACTTGTTACTGCTTAAATTTATTTAAGGCAGGATTGTATTTTTTTTTATAATTACTATACTGCTTT
This sequence comes from Adranes taylori, assembly GCA_009867245.2. Lineage (NCBI taxonomy): Eukaryota > Metazoa > Arthropoda > Insecta > Coleoptera > Staphylinidae > Adranes > Adranes taylori. Next base: position 4,805 of record WYDF02134835.1, read on the forward strand.
TCATATTTTATTCTGTTTGTAACATAATTTGCTCTTGCAAGAGATTCAGGGTTGGGTTAATAATTCGTTTGTTCTAATTTTTATAATCAGGTACACAACTTCTGATAAACACAGAAAGGCAATAACAAGTTAAAATAGTTTGGTTTATTGTTCTAGTATTTATAACTTCAAATATATGACTCGAAGCACAATTTTTTAAATTACTGACAATAATTTTGATTCTAAATATAATTCAAAATTTGTTAGGCTGATCTAATTCTCTTCTTCCATTACAAAAAAATTAAAGCAAATAAAAAGTGACAAACTGAATATGATTTTCGTACTTTATTGTATTATTTGTCTTCAGCTAAGAGTATGGTTCTGGAACGAAATTTCTCTTCTGTGCTAATAGCGTTGAAGTTGACTGGATTAAATAAATGATTCAGGGTTGAATAATACGTAGATGATATCAAACTGAGCGTTAGCAGATGTAGAACTTCATCGATGCACCGTTGGTGTAGGAGTTTCGTAGAAATGTATTGAAAAATTTTGATAATTTGCGTTTTGTTGATGAATAATGAGTATATTGACTAATAATTTGCGTCGACGTAATGAATTTGGCATCTGACGAAGTACTGAAATTGGAGTCGGTGGTGTCCTCGTTCTAGGCAACGTCTTCTTCTCGTGTGACTCTCTATATCTTGCATCGATGTCAAGGCTGATGGGAAAATAATATGAGAATAAGAATAGAAGGAAATGATAATTATTTGGGAATCGAAAGATTCAGTAGAAGATGTGTCGTATGATAATTAATCTTTTCTTTGTTTCGTAGTAGTTGCATATAATTTTTTGTAGAATTTTAATTTATTTATTTCATTCGTAGATTTAATATGTTTATTAAATATTTGAAAATTTACTATAACACTTTAAGATCAGATCAGCACTGGCTGCGACCATTCTCACTCATTAAGAGGAATTGTCTAGGTCTTATTTCAGAATTAAAGCTTCGGACTAGCGCGATTGGATTCTCGCAACCATCCTAAGACAATAACTCAAAAATTGCGTCTCTTGGATCACTGGCCTGGATGGCTCCTTTTATGCGAATTTTCTGGGAAGGAAGCTGCTCCTGATGGATCCGTTGAGCTGTGGCTTGTTGTCTCAGCCGATGGCTTTCGACGGTATCTGCCGCAAAAAAGGCGAAGTTTGAAAAAGGCCTCTGCTACCAATTTTTAGGAAGATTATACTTCCGGCTAATCAAAAGTTACGTAAAGAAAACCTGATACGTTAAACCTGATACGTTAAGAAAATCTAAAGATCAAAGTTACATTGCTTCGTTGACGGTTATCTAGTGAAAATGCAAGTAGTGGTGGTTTCTAAAAGTGGTGGGTCGCACTAGCGATAGAAATAGCAGCTTGATGCGGCTAAAATATCAAAGTATCTCATAGAAAAACGCCTCCCTCAAAAATACGTTAAAGTAATATCCAATCAGATTGTTAAGCGCCAAAATGGTAAAAAGCGTAACGAGCATTCAGAGAATTGTGGTAGGATGAAATTTCCTGTCCAAACTTGCACAAGCCGACAAAATAAAAATATACGTTAACCGTTCGCCTTTCTTCGTTCAAAAAAAAATTAGACGTAGTAAAATTTTTAATACGAAAATACACTTGTGCATAGATAAAACAAGCCGCTTGACGTTTCGGCAAGTACAAAGCTTTTGACGTGATCATATGCCCCTCTCTTCTCATAGGTGGCAACTGGTCTGAAGTTTTTATTTGTATTGATGTGTGTAGGTTTGTAGCAGCTGTGGGCCTTGACCATTTCTCCTAGCTTTCATATTTTTATTTTAATGTATTACGATTATATCTGGGATTACATATATATTTTCTTCTAAATTTAACTAATTTGCTATGATTGGTTGATTGATTGATTAATATATATTAGATTATATTTAATTATTTAACATATTATATTTTAAGATGAATGAGAGTTGTCATTCATCTTTTCTAGTTTGATGAACAAATTTGACACGTGGTCGATTTGATGAGGTAGGTTCTTGGTCACTTTTGGAAATGAAAATATCGAATATATCACGAATAAGCAGTCGAACTGAACGCTGCAATTTTGGCCAACTAAAGCGATACTCTAGCCAAGGTTTATTAAGTTGCTGATTGAGTTCAAGCATGCATGATTTTCTGCTCATCAGCGGCTATCCGTTTCGTTTTAAATTTGGATTCAAGATGATCTACGAGTCATACAGTAAAAGATGAATACAGTAAAAGATGTCCTCGAGTATTTCTTTTAGAATACATGTTTCTATACATTCGGTCGAATGTATTCACTCCATAGTTTGTTTGGTAGTAAAATTTTGTTATTTCTTGTATTGGGATATCTGGATTCACCCTCGTGCATTGTCGACAACAGAAGAACCATATTGTTTTCTTTTTCGTTTCGTATGAACATAACCCTTTTTTCTTTGTCACATTATAATATTTAGAGCTAACAATTCCGGAGGAATTTCTCGTTTGCTTTGTCGTAAGGTCCCATCTATCATTAACTTATAAAAAGGATCTAAAGGTTGATCAGCTAGGCGAACAGAGGTGAACCTTTTATTCATCAAAATGTTACGGTTACTTCCGTGCAACATCTTCTTCGATTCTCTTACGTAATACTCGCCCAAAGGTAAACCGTCAGTATTTGTATGCTTTCCAAGATACGAGCTAGCATCAACCAGGTACTTTGTTCCCTCAACTCATCACATAAATATTTTCTCTACGTAGCCAGTTTACTTATAATGTACATTTTAAATGGACACAGGCCTCTGAACTCCATTTGTTGTTATCGATTGTTATGTAACTACCAGACTTATACGAAGAATTACAATTTAAAATAAATTCGTCCCAAATCTCTGGAATAGGTTCAAATCGATCAGTTATTTTTCTCTCTAAATGTGTATATATATCATCAAATCGCATACAATCGATAAAGAATTCAAACCTTTCGCGACTCATTGTAACTTTATAAATAGCTCCGGATATCTTAAAATCGAACATTTCTTTTATGCTTAGATAATAATTGTCTATTTGTGCGGCAGCAGAAATAAAAAGCCCAGCAACAGCGTAGAGTTGCTTCATGCTCTTTTCTGAAATAGTCGATTTAGAAACTTTACACTTTTGAGCCTTTCTGGCAATTTCAGAATTTGAATGGGCAAGTACAGTCTCCAAAATAGATGTATCCAGCAGGAAGAGAAGTGTAACTAGCGGTGTAAGAACTTCTCTTGCTCTAACAAAGTGTACAAAATTTCTTTTTGCAATTCGTTTACGTGTAGAGTTGTAGAGTGGCCATTCTTACCCTTGAGACCTACTGAAGTTTCATTTGCCTTTTTAGCAAAATCGTCCTCGTTTTCTAGATTTAGTAATTCTTCGGAAACTATTTCACTGCTTTCAGTAGCCGCTGTGTGTACGTCAGTGGATATTCACTTGGAGAACTACTTACTTGCGTTTTGTTGTTGGTAACAGCTTCAATATCTTTTCTGCTATGACGTACAACCTTTTATCGGGACTTATCGGGAGTTATCCGTATCATCCGCCTCTTCATCAGACGGTTGTTTATATTCTGAACAAGAAGGTTTAAAGTCATTTTCTAAATTATCTTCGAATTAGCTTCCTCTATCTTGGATGTCGTCTTTGCCGTTAGGTAGACACGTCTCCATTTCCTCCAAGATAAGGGGCCCTATATCTTCTCATCTTTTTGACATTTTATCAAAATCACTGTTTTTTTATTCTAATAATAATGAAAAATAGATTAGGCTAAAAAAACTATATAACGGTAATACGTCAAAATCACCATATGACGTAAAATTCGTAAAAATCACGATATGACGCCTGGCTCACAAATATAAAGAAACGCTAGCTCTCGATGCACTGCATGGAAACATCTATTAAAGATATGAAACAAACAAGAAGCATGAGACGGTACGTCAGCAGGATTGTTGCCAAACCTTAACTGTTCAGGGTTGATTTCGTAAATTTTACTAGTGGTTAGTATTGTAGGATTGTTGAGTGTATTTTTTGATGATGATCATAAAAAGTTTGGTTCTCTTTAAACTTGTTGGACAATAAAATATTTGTAACCAAAAAGGACCAACAAAACAAAAATGTATTAAGGGCATTGTTTTCTACTACTTTAGCACCAGTAACTCTCATTATAAAAGACGTAATCTTATAAGAAATTATTTTTTGTCATTTAAAATAGAGAAGTATCATTATTACATTATTAATTGGTTCACTTTTGATGCTCTTTTCTTGTTATGTATGTAGTTAGCCTCCGATTTGTGAATGTTAAGCTATCACTAATATAATGGATCAATTCTGCAGCTGTTACATATCAGAATCGGCCACTCTGAAGTTCTAACCAACTCGTCGTTTACTTACTGTTTAAAACGATTTGGATTCTCGCGATCGACTTTACGGTTATTGGAATAGGATTTGTGACTAGTCGCCATAAGTTACGATACATTTGCGTATTCTATTACTGCTTACAGAAGAGGAACAATCCGAGGAGTTTTGATAGAGTTTTTGAATAGAGTCCACCTCAACCCAGCCATGCAAATTTTGAAGTAGGGATCAGTAAATTTATAACCGACCCTGTACACAGTTTCAATAAACAATTATAATTTCTTTCACATTTAACTTACTTTTGCGTGACAATAAACTTATAAGTGTTTCATATTGTAGTTTACAAAATAACAGCAATGTATACTAATGATTTCGTTTAATTTTAGCTTCCTATTTTCATCATTTTCAGATTCTTAACCTTTTCGTTTTAAATTATTATTCTATAATGATATTGCGTGCCACTTTACATCAAATCTGGTGTGTGAAGTTCTGATACAAAAATATATGAGCACTGTTGTTCAAATTAAGAAAAAAGAAAAAGTAAATAACTCTAGAAATTAAATAAATTATGAATTATTGTAGTAGATCTTAAAAAAGAATGATTTAAAATTAAGAGATATTGCAAAAGCTCACGTTTTATTTAAATGTTTTAAATTGAAATACATGGCACTGATGTTCATGTTTTTGGAACTTTCTCATTTCATTTCGATGTATCTTGCGTGCCAAAGATGGTAAAAAATGTCTTCAAAAAACAAAACTTTTTCAAAAATTAAGAAATTATATTCAATACTTGTACAATTTGATTTTAAAATTCTCAGTTATTATCTAAACTAAAGTGAAAATAGGTATGTTAATTTTAACCGTAAAACTTATTTGGACGTTTAAGAGATTCAAATTGACTTAAAAAAACCATGTAAAGTTAAATGAATTTCTGGCATTCGGTGGGAGCCTTGTTCAGTACCTTCTGCTTTGTAAATAGCATCACTGCATTCGGTTGTGAATCCAATGCTCAACTACTACACCACCTAAAGCAAAAGCAGAAGGTACTGAAGAAGGCTCCCACCGAATGCCAGAAATGCATCTACCTTTACCTGTTTTCTTTAAGACAATTTGAATCTCCAAAATGTCTGGAGCAGTTTTTCGAATAAAATTAACACACCTATTTTCAACAAACAGTTAATGCTCCGGAATTATAGCATAGAAACAGCCTTCTTCTACAATTCTCAGAAAAATTACAAAAAAACCAATAAATAATAGTGTTTAGAACCGTAGAACCGTAAAAACAAAATAATCAGAACCTCTCTCAAAAATAGCAAACGAAAATATTAAAAAGTTTAGGTAAAAAATACATAGCTAACTAAACGAGTACAAAACTCTTTTCGAAGAAACCAACACTATGTTTGACATTTTGTTTTTTTTTTTTTGTTTTATAAACAATTACTGCGCGGGCTTTTTTTCTTCTGTTCCTTCTATTCTTGTAAGCAGCGAGAAAACATTCAACAAATTAAATTTATTTGTCGGTTTATATTATATTGTAACGAGGCAATTTGTCCTAGTTAGTATTTAGTTCGAGGTTAACAGATTGAGGATTTGATATTCACAAATAATATAAATACATCGAGATAATTAGATGCAATAAAACGTTTAGCGCTATAAATAAATTATAAACCAGCGGACGGTCATTAGGCGAACTCACCGTAGATCCGTTTTATGATCAAAAGTTAGAAATAATTATTTTTTATGGATTATCCCTATGCTAATTAATCAAATCTTAAATAAATGCTTTTACGTAGAGAGTTATGCATAAAACAATGTTCACCGGCTGCTGTCATTTAATAGAGAGGGAGAACACACATGTATTCTAGGCGATTGTGTTAATTATGTACGAACTAATTATCACCGAAAATAAGCAGACTGGTGTCTAAATAGTCGAATTAGAGGAGAGACAGGAATAAATAAAAACGCCATATAGCGCGCTTGAACCAATACTAAGATTTGGCATCTGCCGCCGGAAGCTCTGCCCATTAGTTCAGTGAAAATATAATTCTGATTAAAATAATAATTAATTAAAATAAAGTAATGAATAAATCAGCGTGTCGTTTTAGTAACGTGGAAGTATTAAATAATTTGGCATGAGACCTAGCAGTATTTAACAATCTGCGTTTTTGACAATAAAGTAGATCATTCTTTTAAGCATGATTTTTACAAATAATCTAAATTAAAATTATTTAGTAACAAATTTATTGATCAAGATTATTTAAAATAAATCTAAATGAACAAATAAGACTACTGTGCGTCGGCTATAAAAATAAATTATAAATTAAATTCATGCTGGTACAGCTACTGCAATGTAAGTGCACTAATTCTATAATTCTCTTAGGGTTCAGTTTGGTGATGTATAAACGACATTATTTTTATTGAATTTTCGTTACGTATATTTGAACATCATTAACATTTTTATTTTATTACATATTTGGCACGACAATATGAAAGAATATTTGCGATTAATTATTTAGCTACAGGAGTTATGTTTAAATCTGAAAGGTACGCCCACCTAAGCAATACCCCAGTCTAGTGTTTTATTATAAATTTTATTGGGAGACAAGAGGATTATACTTAGAAGTTCCAACTTAATATCTAAAATAATAACTTTTTTTAGTAAAAGATAAGTTAAAGCACAGCGTATTGAAAAGAGCGTATTGTTATAAAGCAATTATTGATTTAAGTACCTCTAAGGTGAGACCAAGAAGACTACAGAACTAATACAAAAATCTCCGCTCTCACCAACGTCACCTCGGAGATAAACCCTCTCCAAAATAGAACCTAACAATATTAGTGTTATAACACATTGAATTACTTTATTAAATATATGATTACTACATTATTACAATGTAAATTAAATTATATTCAATTAATTAACCGACAATAATATGATAATGTAGGTTAGGTGGTATTATTGCCATTATTTAAATTATATAATTGGTACCATTGTTTAATTTGAAACGACCGTATTATTTTGAAATAATATTAAGTATTAGTAGTGACAATTCTTTTATGCCAAACTGTATATTTAATTAACCCTATTCTATAGACGTCTGGAATAACATCTTTTACCTTATTCTGTACATTCCTCGTAACGATGTAGAGACAGAGAGAGAGAAAAGAAAATAGTTTATTTACCTATAAAAACGAATGTAGGCACGCTTAGGTAGCAAAGAAATTGAAAAGGATTTAAATACGGAATACGAAAAACGAAATCTACGTACTCCTTTATTTTATGTAGCCATAAAATCGAATTTCAAAGAAAGATCTGAGACCCAAAGAAAGATTTCGAAACGGCAATAAAAACTAAATCCACTTTTCATTATCAATGAATTGTTTTATACATTCAGGTAGGATGTTAGTGTAATAAACAAGGGTATTAAGTTTAAAATAGATACCCAAACACTTTAGAATGGAGAATTTAAAAATATACAACACAACTTGTTTAGTGAATCCCCTGACATTTCAAAACTAACAGGTTATGTTCACGTGCAGAAAATGTTTTCTCTCTTTCACATGCCAATTGACAACGTGTCTGTTAGATTAATTTAGATTAGATTAGATTTGTTAGATTAGATATACCTAAGTTGGTTGAATGAAGAAATTTATTTTTAGATTCCATTGCCCCTCTGGATATTTTACATGGTATTCCTGTAGAAATTGAATTAAACTTAGTTCAGCATCCTTTGTTAAAGCCTTCTTCTTTAAGTAAATTAAATTATGTCTTGCGGTTAGTGAGGAATTTTTATCCTGATATTGATGGAATCTCCTATTTGGTGATCAAAATATTCCTCTGTGCATGTTTTTGTTATTTTAATTCGTTTTAATTCCATATTTAATTCATATATTCCGCTATAACTTCCTACACACTCTCTATCCCCTCGTTTATACACCGGGATGATGTCCCACTGTTTCCATTTTTAGATATTCTTTCTCTTCTACACCAAAGTTCATTTCAACCAGTGGTTAAAGCCTTTAACCCGCTAACATTTAAACATCTCAATATTATTACATTTAAATATCCCAGGCCTTGACCAACTTTTACTTTTCATTCTCAATATCTGCTCCTCCACTTGTTCCACCCTTATATCCATTGGATTCCCCTTCTCCACTCGACTCACTTTCCCCATTTCCCATTCTATTTTTGTCTCATTCCATCCATCACTAACTTCCTTCTTTTATTTTTCTCCCATTCTCTCAACTGGTTCAAACTTCTCTCTCTTTCTACCCTCCGTGCCATTCTTATTTTTTTTATAAAGTAGCATTATATGGTGCGTCCATCTATATAGAATCTACGAACATGAGTAATTCCAGACAGTTGTTGACCAAAGACAATAGAGAAAAGCTTCTATACGTAAGATGTGCACCGTAACATTCTATTAGTAAAATTCTATACCATGAAACGCAAATTATATAAACCTTTAGATTATATGAAAAGCACAGTATTGTCATTATAGTTCCCTTCATACTAAAGTTTCATCGCATTTGTTATAATTAATTGAAAAGTACAGCAATTTATCTAAACTTAGAAGAAATAAAAGAATATAATTGTTTTACTTAGGAAGCATTTACTTCCATTTACATTTAATCCTAGCCTAGCATTACGTGCGCTAACCAATAAATCATACATACATATGTTCACCAGCGCCGCAAATCTCCACAAAATATAATCAAGTAGCATTTGAAGACACAAAACGTGTGCAGGGGAATTAAAATAACACAAAATTGACATTACTAAAATAGGACCACAAGAAATAAACAAAACTACCTTTATGTACCTAACCTAAACCTAAGCTAACCTAACACAAGTTAAATAAAAACTATTAGAAAGCATTTAGTGGTTTATTAAAGTGTTTTACAAAACTCTATTTAATATGTAACTGAGCTCAAAAACTAAACGTGATAGAAAAAATATAAATGCAGATTTAAACTCAGGTTATCGATTTCACCAAAATGCACGTATTTATGACTTCCGATGATGATCAATATTAATAGATTAAACAGGAGATACAATAAACCATCACCCATCCAAGTACTAACCGAGCCTATCATTGCTTCACTCATGGTTATACTAACAATCATAGTATTTATAGTACTAGATATTTTCATTATTAGTATTATTACACAATATATTGTCCTTCTTCATCTTAGTCCACTACATCACATGATGTAGTGGACTAAGATGTGACATGACGATTCGATTGAAGAAATATTGTTCCTACAACTTCTCGATTTTAAACTGTAATTGGGACTTTAATATTTTTAATTTGATCCACCCAGCGGCTAAAATATCGTCGTTGGGAATGTTTTTTATTAACGTCCATTGTCCAGTTAGGCTCTAGAAGTAATGTGCCTTTATGGAAATGCTCATTTGTTTCATTTGTGCGATGCTCCGGATATATACCTGTTTTATTTATGTGGAAAACCGTGTGAAGCTATTTGGTCTTTTAAGAATTGAGCCATTTGTGCGATGTTTTGTATAGGATAAGATCCCCACAACATATATCAGAAGACTCATATTTCGAGTGCGTTATTTATTATTTATCTTGCTAATAGCAGAATTTCATGTCTCAAAATGGTCATTGTTTATACAGAACACAGCTCAAAATGTTGATCTATGATATTGCCAAATCTTTCTTTGAGCGAACGATTTTGCCATTGCATTCTGAGCTACAGCGAGCATGCGCTATATTTTTCCAAAGCACTCTCTTTTGTTAGGGATTGAAACACAAGGTCGTCCACAATATCAAAACATGTTACAACCTTCATATTTCCTTGCGCATTGTTTTGAATCTTGTCATGATTTTAACCAGCTATTTCTCAAGCACGTAATCGACAAATAGCAAATCGTTATCCTCCTACCTTCAACATTTATATCATCCTTCCAGTTGTCCAAAATCATTCGCATGATAAATTCTGTATAATACAGCTACAAAGCATAATCTAACATATTGTTAAATAGAAGTAGAATTTTGCCTGTAAATAGAAATATTAAATCCGCACAATGGTGCTTTCCAGCTTCAAAAAACATAGATTCAAAAAAGTAACTAATTTCTATAACTAGATTTGAAACTAGAGGTGGGTAAACACTTGCATTTTAAATTAGTATATACTACATCAAGAGTTATGAATTTTAATAAATGTAACTAGATTTTAAAAATTAACTACACTTGTAACTAAAGGTGGTTACACACTGGTATTTTAGAAAAGTATATGCTGTATACAGTGGTTGTTCAAAGTTCTAGAGGTCCCAGAAAAGTCAGTGTCACCTCTGTACGACAAGTGAAAATTGATACGTTCAGTAGGAACATTCTCCTACTACTAACAAGGCCAAATGTTGAGGAAACTCCATTGTTTCCGATATTGTCCCGAGTTTGTACAATTTATGCATACAAACTTTTTGCGATAGTCTAAGAAGCTTGGATGAGTTTGAAAATAAAATTCCTACGATTTTCCCCTGATGAGTTGTAGATTTAATATTTGCTCCATTGCTCCCTTGGTAGAGATAAATCCTTGCTCATTTGATGTTTTTGGTCGAAGAAAGAATTACAAAAAATTATTGATGTTCTAGCTCGCTTAAAAAGGCTATTGTTCAATAATTATTATAATGGATGGACAAGCGTTTCTTCAAAATTACTATAAGACGCAATTCAGACCCATCAATAAATACAAATTGTGCACTGACAACAAATTCACGAGAACTTTGGTAACTACAGATGCATCATTGTTTGGAATCAAAGAGATTAAGAAGAATCAAGTGATGAATAGCTTTTTCAACTTGGTATTTTAGTGCGGAAGATTTTTGTTTGTATTTTGACATTTCGTTGCCAAGATTGCTTAAGTTGTACCACATAAAAACATAAGCGAAACTCCAGAAAGAGAAACTAAATTAGACAGAGATAAAATCGTGACAACCAATTTAACGGGCCCCAATACATCTCACACAACTCTTGTCTGTTTCATAAATCATAAACATAACACGATGTTGCACAAAGTCTGCAGAAATTATATTTATAAATAATTACATTATAAACAAATTACAAATTATAAACAAATTATATATGCGAGCAAACAAATTCTTATTTTCAATGTTATTGTTTTAAATACTATTTAATTTATGTTCTTTCTTTATTAGACGAGTATTTTATTTATTAGACGGTATTTTTTGATTAAACTGAAATTCAATTTATGTTTGAAAAGAATTATGTTTAATTTTGGACAGTATGTACATCAACACCCTTGCAATAGGATGTACAATTTAATTCCTGCGTTAATATTTATGAAAGCTTTGTTAAAGTTTGAGTTTTATTTGTTTGAGTTTTTTATAAAGTAATGTTTTGTGAGATTTAAATTAACAATGAGCAACTTCGAAAAGTTGTTGGGAGAAAACGTGGAGTATATTGCGCGTATAAAAACTATAAGAACCGATTTCATATGAGAGAAGAAAAGTCTATAAAGTTCTTTAGATTTCCATTAAATTACAGGATTTCTGTCAAGATTCGGGTCTTGATATTCTTTGGGTCCATTGTGTTTTTGACATTGTGTTTTAACATTTTGTAGGTAAGATTGCCTAAATTGTGTACGGTTTGTCTGCATACTTTCCCAGTTTCTTCTATATACCTGTTAACCCGCCACCCCCCAAGACCTTATGTCAGCTCGCTGTAAACGTAATCTGTGACGCCACGCTGTCGTTTTTTGGGGTTTATCATACACAGTTTGCGCGTTTGATAGCTGGCATTTGACAATCCAAGATGTCCCTGCTCATGTGGTGTTTTTCATTGAAGAAATTGTCTAAAAAAATTATTGATTATCGAGCGTGGCTTAGTAAGACTATTGTTCTGAAATTATTTTTATGGATGGGCAAGAGTTTGTCCAAAAGTGGTATATCAAGCGATTTACACCATCAATAGACAGAAATATATAACAACTTCACCAGAGCTTTGGTAACAGAGGAGTCGTTATATTAGAAAATTTAAAAATTTTCAAGTGATTGATAGCTTTATCCACTTGTGCTTTCAGTGTGTAAGATTTTTTGTTTATGGCGCTCGTGTTTTGCTATTTCGTTGGTAAGATTGTCTAATTTGAGTTTGTCTCCATACGCCCGCAGTTTCTTTTATATATCTGTTATTATATCGCCTGTGTTGATCCTGAATAGTTGCGGACCGTTCCTTCGATCCTCCCACCCTCCCAAACCTTATCTCAACTCGTTCTAAAACATCATGCTGACCTAACCCTGTCATTTGTAGGGTCAATTATAAATAGCTACGGTGTCTAACAGCTCTCATTTGAAAATCCAAGATGGCGGCTAATAGGGCATTTCCGGTCTGACATTTTGGTTGGAAATTTGAATTTGAATTTTTGATAAAAGTAATTAGATTTCTAACTACATTTGGCGAGAAATTTGGCTTTTGGTTGTTTATCACGACCATGTACGTAAAGAAACATTTGCGTTCCAAAAGTAACTAGATTTGAAACTAAAGTTGGGTACAGACTTGTGTTTACATAAGCCCATGCGATATAGAGTAGATGTTGTAACGTTTTTGAAGCTCTGAAAAAAGCCAGTGTCCCCTACACAGAATCAGTCCCCTACACCCTGCAGCTAATCAGTCTTTGTAGATGGTCCAATATCGCAAGACAAATATTTGACTAAATCATGTTATTCCAAAGATGTGTTGTTGGACTGCTTTTCCAAGTGTTTATCCTTGCTACATAAATTCTATATTCTTTTGTCTATTATATTATTAAGGCTTTCCATTCAATCATTCCTGCTTTCTACAATGAAAAGAGCACTGAATGTACAAAACTACAATATTTTTGAGTTACCTACACATATAATGTTATTTTTCTAGATCGCACGTGTAGTAGATGGTTAGTAATATGTTCAAGTTCTTGATATGTAATGTCATTTGGGTGAACGCTTAAACTACAAATTAAGATAGATTGCGCGTAATTTACAACTATTTCGCCAACTTGCTAGAATTTCATTATTTTTCATCCAGGCGCTGTCGTATGTATTCTATAATAGTAATTTACTATTGTTAGAATAGTACACAGAGAAACTTATTTAGTAATGACGGTAAGAAACAATTTATTACAATTCACCAAAGATACAGTTTTGAGAATGTATGATTTCAATATTTATTAGAAGTTATAGGAGACAATAATCAGCAGATGTTTTAAATTTATCTTTGACTAGATACGTACCAACTAATATCCATAGTTATGTCAAAGTACATTCAGATGTTAACGTAGTAATTTAAGAAAAACCAAAACTGATTATATACTTTAACGCAGTGTTTCTAGAAAAACTGTCACAGAAGAAACATGGTTCTAGAAAAAGGTGAGAAAATTTTAATCCTGACTAAGCGAAGAAAAATGACAAATAGTATAATGATCAAATTTCTCGGGCCACTTTCAGATACGAGGGTGGTTTGACATAAATCTAGCCTTCGACAAATCGCATTACGTGACAACATACGCCATATTGGATTTGACAACTGCCATCCAACGCATGATGCCTGTAAAAATTTGAAGAAAAAAGAACAATTAGTTTGATTTTTACAGCCGTCGCAAGCAAACAACTATTTTGTTTTGTGAAAAATGGAAAAAGTCGAATATCGTTCAGTGATTAAGTTCCTTCACAAGAAAGGGAAAATCAATGCAGAAATCAAAGCCGAACTGGATGCTGTTTATGGCGGGTCTTCACCGTCCCTTGTAACAATTAAATTTTAGAAAGCAGAATTTATTTGTGATCGTACGAGTGTTTCAGATGATGAACACCCAGCACCCAGGGCATACAAATATCGTCATACACCAGAAATCGTCAAAAAATCCAGGATATGATTATGGAAAACCGTCTAATCAAAATCCATGTTGCAAACATATCAAGTGAGCGTGAACACGCCATCATACACAAACATATGATACGAAAAACTTATTCGTGCGATGGATGCCGCGTTTACTCAGTATCCATCGAAAATGCAACGCGTGTCGGATTCCAAGAAGCTTTTGGCGAACATAAAACGTTACCCGAAGGATTGTTTTTGTCGATTCGTCACTGTTTATGAAATTGGGTCCATTACTACACGCCAGAGATGAAAAAACAGTCAAAGTAGTGGAGAAAAAGCGGAGAAGGCCCACTGAAGAAGGCAAAAACAACCCGGGCTGGTGAGGTGATGACGATTGTTTTTTGGGCTGCGAAAAGCATTAGTCTTATTAATTCCTTGACAAAGGGTAAAACCATAACTGGCGATTACTACGCAGCATTATTGGAACGTTTAGACGCCGAATTAAAGAAAAAACGCTCGTATTTTTTCGCAATATAGTTTTCATCCATCATGATAACGCATCGGCTCATAGAGCGGTCGTCGTGCAGGCAGAATTGAACCAATTAAGCTACGAATTGATCGACAAAACACAGTATTCACCAGATCTAGCCCCTTGCGACTTCTTCATGTTCCCGAAACTAAAAAATTGCTCCGGGGCACTGTTTTGCAACAAACGATGGAGTGATGACCGAAACTTCCCGCTATTTTGAAAAGGTAAAGTAAAATTACTTTTCGGATGAGATAAAAAGTTGGAAAATCGTCTTGAAACACTTCAATCACTACAATCAGTAGCCATATTTGCTCGAATACTATAGCGGTACTTGAAAAGGTAAAGGATCATGATCATCTCACAAGTAATTACGTTGGTCCGGCCTGTTCGAGATGTAATCTCAATTATAAGGTACCACATTTCCTCCCTGTTTTTTTTTCGATAATGTGAGTGATTACATTTATGGAAAAAACATTTATGGAATTACGACTATTTATTAAAGATCCTATTTATTAAAGATCTGGCTGAAGCCGGAGAAAAAATAGATGTAATTGCTCAAAACAAACAGCGTTACATGTCGTTTTCGCAACTATCGATATGGATCCTACAACGACAGAAATGGTAAAGAGCCAGCTGATTTATTTTAAAACACGTTTTCAAGATTCTTTCATATTTATGTGTTCGTCCCTCGACAAACTATCTAGTTACTTGAGAAAACGGCTAGTTCTCCTCGTTCATTACCAGAGTGTAGGCCATAAGCAAAGTAAAAAGAAACCGCATCGAAGAATGAGCTGAAATTCGTTGATTACTATTTTCAATATTAGAAGTTATGGCTTTTCAGATTGGTAACAGAACTTCCTACGGAACCTATGTATACACTTATACAAAAAATCTCATATTTATTCGTTAAAAAACCAAAACTTCAGGCAAAAAGTAATGAATTCGTTCTGAAGACCAACAACTGTAGAGAAAGAAAGATCCTCCAATACTTAATTAAAGTATTACTTTCCAAATTCAAGACAAAACTGCACCCTATTAAATTTGAATTCATTATTTTGAAATTATTTATTATTGATTTAAATATTTATTTTATTTAGATATAAAAAAATGAAATTAAGTTTTATTAAGCTCTAAACAAAAGTTTAGAGCTTAATAGAGTGCAGTAAACAAAAGTTTTACAACTGTTGTTCACTAACCCTTCTCTTAAAAATAAAATTAAAAAAATTTGTTTTAAATTATTATTTTTCAGTTAAAAACAAGATTATTATTTGTTTATTTGATGCCAGGATTATATTGCTTTGTAGAGACACCTCATACGCACCTTAACCTTTTGAATACCAATAACTAGTCGCAATTATATACTGATAAATATCAGCCGACAACAATTCTGAGTGTAATCAATTACTATAGAAATCAATTCGCTTATGGTTCTGTTTCGTAATTATAATTTCAATTTACGTTTTAGACATAAACTAAAGCCTTATACGAAATGCATATACATATATACATTATACATGGATATAGAGATGCACTAAACCAGCGCGAGATGCTTGAATTTCAATTTTGCAATTCGAGTTCGTGTAAAATAAAACTATCGCGTCAGGTGTAAACTACAACTATTGGTCAGATATAATTCCCAGCATGATAATCTCGGGATGCAAACTGCGAATAAATGGATCTATAAGTACATGGAGCCTGTTAGAACAGCAGTTACCAAACTCTGAGAACAGAACAATGCAAAGAGGATTTCTTGTGTCCGAAAACCTCATTTGGCAAAATGTTTTACTGAGGAAAACTAAAAGTTGAATTCATAGCTCCATTTCATTGTAAGTTTTAATCAATTAAGAAAATATCAAAAACCATAAATGTATAAATGTGACAAATTAATTAAGCTGTTATATTTAGGAATTTTTAATTAAAAACTATACGCGAAATTAACTTTAGGAAGGTATTGATTTTTAAAGAAATGTTTTTTTCCTAAAACGTCGGTTTTTTGGTGCCACAATTCAAAAAGACACTTTGGGTATAATGCAAGATTTAAAAGTACCATTAGTCTAACAACGAACACAGTTTGAATTAATCATAAAACACCAAATTCGAAGTTATGCCGATGCCCCTTCTCAGAGCCGATGCTATACTTTCATAGCCGATGCTTATCTGAAAGTATATGGTCACGAGAAAACCAGCAGGTAATCACACTCTCATTCAAAGCTCCCTTAAGTTATCTTTTTTTTGCTCTCCGAGAAATTGAATATTCGTCAATTGACGAAGGACTTGTTTGTTTGTTTCTTGGTCAGATTAAATTATCACCTCTAAAAGGTAATTCGCTCGCGATCACAACCTGTTGCTTGACAAAAGATAAACTTAGTTCCCGGACTCTCGCTGACAGAAGTTTTTGAAGAGAGAGAGAGAGAGAGAGAGAGAGAGAGAGAGGGGGGGGGGGGGGGGGGGGGGGGGGGGGGCAGCGAGGATACAAAAAAAAATGGCGTGAAGGGGGTCAGAGATAA
>WYDF02134946.1:0-22989 GCA_009867245.2 Adranes taylori
TATATATAAACCACAAACATTTCAGGAAACCATTCAGCATCAAGGCGAGAAATCTCCTAACAAACAACAGGATGCCAAGACTCCGAATAAACAACAGGATGGTAAAACACCAAAACAACAACAGGATGGTAAAACACCAAAACAACAGGATGGTAAAACGCCACAAAAATTAGGTTCTCCACGGAAACTTGGTAGCGGTGTTATTGTGCAAGATTTGGAAATCGGAGAAGGAAAATCTGCGTCCACGGGCCAGTTGGTATCGGTGAGTTATTTCTTCTGATATTTTGCGATACTTATAAACTACAATAAATATGCAAAGGAACTCATCTTCAGTAATAAGTTGTAATTTACATCTTAAAAATAAATTATATGTTTTTGATTATAACTTATTACATATAACTTAATGTAGCCAGTGAGAAAACATCAGTGAAGCAAACAGTGTTAAACGGCTAATTTAACAGTTGATGATCTAATGGAAAAGTTATTACAAATTCAGAGTAAATTATGTGCAATTGAGCAGAATTACAACTTTTTAACACAAAGAAGAATTGAACAAAAAACTACACGTAAATTTAAAAAATAATATTCTAGAAAAGAACAATAGCTGGAATAAAGACATTGTGCGAAGTCGAGGTCGCAGATACAGCGTCAAAATATTTTGCAATTCCAGAAATTTGAGCGAAAAAATTCAGGCGGATAGAACGCCACGTATCCGCTTACTAGACTAGAAAGGATTTACACGTAAGTAATATTCTAGGAGTGGGGGCGAAAAACAATCACAAACCACGACTTGAAACAAATTATCATTTCTACTGAAATACCCTATACGCTCGAGACATTTATATATATATATATATATATATATATATATATATATATAACATCCACATCAGCTGGGTATAAATAAACTGCAAGAAGCTACCAAAACTGAAATAGGAAAACTAAATAACCTATTTATTATCCATATACCATCAGAATCTAGACGGAGTAAGAATGAAACTTAAAAAAAAGTATTCATACCCACAATTAATTACATTAAAATATTCACTAAAACTTGGTTAAATAGAAACTTTCCAACGCCGAAAATAAGGTAAATTGTACTTTGTATAACTTTGATAGAAATGCAAGAACAAGTGACAAAAAACTGGGTGGTGGAGTACTAATAGCAATACATAAGTCAATAAAATCAGCTTGCCCCTTTATACCAAGGCAGAATACTTGTTTATATCAATAATTACAAATAATCGACACATCATTGGAGGGATCTATTTTCCATCAGTCAAACTCAAATCACTTCGGCAAAGTGTTTTATTCTACGAAAACGATCAAAGTATTGATGGAAACTTTTAAATAGAGTTGAGCTTGCCAAGTTGTAAGATGTCAGATGGACGTTGCATATGTGAAATTTTAGAACTGAAGTCGCATGGAGAAGCATTTATAAACAGACGACTTACATTCACAGGGTGGGACAACTATGTCAGATGGGTGTAGCTGAATTGGATGAGACTTGCACAAGATCGAGAAGGTACTTATGTCTAGTAGTAGGCATAATGGATAACGGGTCACAGATCACAAGTGGATAACAGAATTAGTAATAACGAGTCGCCGAATTTTAATTTTTTCAGCATATCTTTATGTACCTCAAGGAAACATTTCAATAAGTTTCCGGAATATATAATTGAATCGCAGTTATAAAAATAATTTAGATCCTATTAATAAATGCTTTGTGTATTATCTAGACTCTAGATTATAGTATCTGAACACCAGATTGCTGTAAAATTGTTTACAAATTACTGTAACATATTGATATAGAATTATATATATTAATATTACGTTTGTTTTTTATATTAGGTATATTACGTAGGCCGATTTTCAAGCGGAAAAGTATTTGATCAATGCAAGAAAGGAAATGGATTTAAATTCCGTCTCGGTAAAAATGAAGTAATTAAAGGCTGGGATTCTGGTGTTGAAGGGATGAAAGTTGGGGGTAAAAGAAGAATAACGTGCCCACCACATCTAGCGTAAGTTTCAGTTATTGAGCTGCTATTTTGAACCATATATTCCATTTGAATATATTGCTAAAATATATTCCATTTGACAGTACTATAAGTTTGATTTTATTTTGTTTTTCAATTTCAGTTATGGTGCCAAGGGTATGCCTCCGGAAATCCCACCAAATAGCACCCTAATCTTTGAAATTGAACTCAAAATAATTAAGTGATTGATTTTTATGATCGAAATGTTTTGAAAATGTTTGTTTCCATTTTTCACTTTTTTTGATCGAAATGTTTTGAAAATATTTGTTTCCGCTTTTCACTTTTATGATAGAAATGTTTTGAAAATGTTTGTTTATATTTTTCACCCTTTTCTACATTTTGTATGTATGGTTTTTTATTATCTAATATTTGTGTAAGTACTATTATAACAATTGTTCAGTACTATTACAATAATTGTTTAGTAGCGATTTATTTTATATACTCGTGTTAAATTTAGTTTAGGAAAAATGTCTAAATTTCTTCTGAAATAAGTTTTAAGTTAACGACTATTCATTTCAAGCATCAGGAGTATTTTTGTAAACATGCCATTACTAAATATATCACTTGTTTTAATTATGATTTTAATGAAAACTAACCGACCATGAAATAGACAATAGTACTTGGATAAAGGATGGGAGCTATCCTCAATAAAATAAGGACTTAAAACACAAAAACCTATGTACGTTCTAGAGAAATAATAAAAGCGACTTTCCTTATTCTAAGAATCAAAAAACGAGAAAGGAAAGCTCATCCTTGTGCATAAGAGAAGGAAACCGGTCTGCTAGTCAATTGCTTTCAGGCATTTTGGTGGCTGCGGCCAAACCAAAGTGGTTCCACTTAAAATACTAGAATCATTCATCACGTTTTTAAGCAAGTGATGGTTGACCGATAGAAAACTAAAAATAGCTCTGCATAAAACCGGACGCTTTGATCGGATTGTTAGAGTGATACCTTATTAAGAACCATTGAACACTTCCCGTACGCTGTAGAAATTACACGGTTGTCCATTTTAGGTGTGTGAATCCAATACGAGGGATGCTGTTAAAATTTCGATATGTGGTAACACTGTACTTGCGATTCTAATGTGTTATGAAGATTGATCTGTCAGTTGTCAAACAAAAGTGACAGATTGTAAATATATCAAACAATTTCCTTACTGCAAATTTTCAAAATCCTTTAGAATCCAATAAAAATGGATTTAACTAGAGAACATTTTCGAGCATGATTTTATTTTCGTTTAAAAAAGTGAAAAGGAGTGAGTGCATCGAAGATTTGAAAATTGCCTTTGTTGAAGAGGCACCTTGAAGGACAACTGTCTTTCGATGGTACCAAGAGTTTAAATTTGGCAGCAGTTATATTAGTGATGAATTTCGTGAAGGTCGAGCAATAACATCGAAAATGCTGAAAATATTGATGTTGTACGAAATATGATAATGTCAGATCGTCATGTTACGTATAGAAAAAATTGAGTCACACTTAGGCTTGGGTATGAAACAAATTAATGAAATTTTACGTCAGCAGTTAGGTGTTAAAAAATATGTTCCCGTTGGATCCCCTATAATTTAACTGAAGCTTGGAAAGAGGCTCTTGTGAACTGGTGCAAAGAAATGCTTAAACGACTCTACTCAGGGAGATCAAATTTGATCTACGATATTACTAGTGGTGACGAAAGTATGATCTATGCTTATGAACCAGAAACGAAACAACAGTCAATTGTTTGGGTGTTTGAAGATGAAATCAAACCCACAAAAGTCACTCGCTGTCGCAGTGTTTCTAAGAAAATGGTAGCTTGTTTTGTGTCAAAAACTGGGCATGTCGCTACTATTCCACTTGAAGACCGTAGAACTGTTAATGCAGAATAGTATACATCCATTTGTTTACCACAAGTTATCACTTAATTGCATATAGGACGCGACGCATCATTCTACACCATGACAATGCCAGTTCCCATACTGCGCAACAAACAGTAAACTATTTGAGCAGTAAAAAGGTAGAATTGTTGTCTCATCCTCCATATAGTCCTGATTTTTTCATCTCCAGAAGATGCAGTAGAAGCGTTTCAAAATGAGATTTCAAGTGTACCATTTTCTGAGGTTTATTGGTATAGAGTGTAAAGGGGGCTATTTTGAAAAGCAATAAAGCATTATTTTATTTCATAAAGCATTAACAATGGTATAAAATAACGTTAACTTGATTTTAAAACATTTGATCGACCCTGAAAGTAGAAGAACATTATTAGAAAGTTTTTTGAAATATAATAGTAAAAGCATTACCTTCTTTTTCTTTACTTTTCCATTTTTTATGTCGTTGGACTTCTTTCTTGTTTTTGTAACCATTGTCGTTGTAATCACTTTCCTAAGAGATACTGGTATGTTGTATTCAGGTATTTTAAGCGAACGAATCTTCTTAACTTGCGTTACTTTAACTGGACCTAACGCTTTCAATTCAGCTGGATTTTTTGTTAGATACATCTGAAACAAGTGCTGTTATAGTAATTATATTTATTCCCAACAAAGTAACATTTGAATACTGCTGTTATATTAAAACGGAGCAATGGTAAACGCAGGCTTTGCTGCATGTAGCGATTAGCCCCTAAAGAAATTATAGTTTATATATTTATTTCAACGGGAAAACCCCATTACAATAAAAGTAAATATACAAAAATAAAATGAATGTATAATGTACATAGTAGAATATGATTTTAACATTATGAAAGAAATAATGTATCCTACTAAAAAGTGATTAATTCTAAGTGTGAATAAAATTAATAACTAATTCCATACCAAAAGGATAAGTAAAAACCAAATCGACACAAAAACAAATCAATGCATTTTACAATGCGCCGGTCACGCCTGCCGTAGTTAGTAGCATGGAATTCGATATAAAATTCATTGGTAGATCGTAAATCCCTTTGAGGGACTTTCCATTCTATTAAGCTCAAAAAAGTGTCACAGTCTATAGTTCCATTAATTAACCTATGAATTGTTCAAACATCTGCAAATTTCTCCTTGATTCCAAAGAAGCTATATTTAGTGTCCTCTTTATAGATTCATAATTATGTTCCATATAATTAATGTTTAATTTGAATGCGCAGGAACACAGCAAGATATTTTTGCGTATTCCAGGATAGAACGTACTAGCGCAAAATAAATTAGTTTCAATGAGTCTAACAAGCTCGCCGTAGCTTCTTAAGACAAAACCCATCATTTTTCTGGCTCTTAATACTATGTGGTTAAAGTGATACCAAACAATAACGTCCTATCAAATATAATCCCTAGGTCTTTGATAGTGTCTTACCTTAATGCTACTATTCCCAAATTTGTAACCAAAAGTAGTAATAGGTTTTTTAGAGAAGGTAATTGTGAAACATGTGTCGAAGTTCAACTTTAATCCATTTATCTTAACCAAAGTTAAGAAATTGTCAAAATGTTTTTGTAACTGAAATCTACCTTCTACCTTTTCTATGCTCATAAATATTTTAACATCATCAGCGAAAGCCAGGAATTTTGAGTATTTTAAACAGTCCTTTATGTCGTTTAAGAATAGATTAAATAGTAAGGGGGAGCAGTGGCTACCTTGAGGAACTCCCGAGCATACGTTGATTGGCTGGGATACAAAGTTACCAATATTTACCGATTGTGTCCTCCCAGTTAGAAAGCTAGAAAGCCAATTCGTTAATTTCCGACTGAATCCTAGGTTCTCCAATTTAAGTAGCAACAATGCATGATTGATTTAATCGAAGGCTTTTGAAAAGTCCGTATAAATTGCATCCACAAACATTCCTTTCTCCAATAGTGACTGATTCTTAACAGAAATGACTTAGAGAAATGTGGACGAGTTGACTGAAGTGCAAACGCATCGAAAACAAAGAAAGAAGTGTTAATATAAATCTACATATAGAAGTCGGTCGTTTGTTTGTTTAGGAATTATAACCAGGCATGGCATATGGGGCACCGAGAGTCACGTGCGGCTCTTCATTGTGTTAAGTGCGGCTCACGATGGTGTAGAAACATTAATATTGTAATGTAATGAAAGACAAATATTCCAAAAACTCCATTTAATAACAAATGTACAATTTTAGGTGAGCTTCCACAACAAATTGAATTAGTTGACATGTTTCGTGGAAACAAATACTATGTGGAATTTATTTGAAATTTGGAGTGCATTGAAATTACTTTTAGAATCAAAATCATGATCATTGTTATTTACATGTTTAGCAAAGTTATTTACCAGTTTCTTTCCAAATACTCACATAAAATGTTAAAGAAATTCTTTTAAATCAACATGGAGACACATTAGGTAAATTTTCTCTTGCTCTTGTCACAATATATATTTTATATTAGTCATTTATAGTTCTGATGATGTAATTATTTCCATGAAACATGTCAACTAATTCAGTTTCCTGGGGTTGGAAGCCAAAATTGCAAATTTGTTATTAAATGGAGTTTTTGGAATATTAGTCTTTCATTACATTAAAAATGTAGACGCCAACACTGAAGCCTATTTCGATATTAAATTTATGTTATTTTATACTACATGAGCCTAAATGTTTGATGAGCCTTTCTTAACTGCACCATTTTTATTGTACAGCAAGCAGGCAGTGCGGTGACGACATAATGATTCGATTTGAGAAATGGTGTCTCTCCAGCCTTTAGCTACGATGAAAACTTCGTGATCGATGGTGTGCTTCATTTGGTCCACTCAATTCTTAGGAAATGGCGTTTTGAAATATGTTTGATAATGTCATAAGTCAAGTATTTAAACCAATTAAAATGTTGTATTACCTTCAATTTTTCAGAGTTCAACATTTCTCGTTTGATTTCCTTTATTCTCAGTCTCTTGATATTCCCCTTACTAGCGGCACTCAAATAATCTTCAACTCTATATTTAAATCCTTGTACTTCGTCCAGATTAAACTGATAGGGTCTAAAATGAGAAATTAAACAACATAACTGTGTTAAAACTAAATATGTAAATCTTACTTAATTACACACTCCTGAGTAAATTCGTTTGAAAGATAATGTTTGACTGCTGTAAAGGTTTTCATTTCATTTTGCGAGACGAAAGACAAAACGTTTCCCTGAAATTATTAAAGTTTAAAGTGTTTGTCAACTTCTTAGATATAGAAAAGTTACGAGAGCTGAAAAAGAGGTCACCCAATCTTTATATTTATATTTTCTATTCAAGACTAGAAGAGTTCACATATGACTTAGGTAAAAAAGAAACCCCATTACATCAACTAAAACAAAAATATGCACCAAAACGAAAATATATAAAAAGGTTACGAAGTTAAGAAATATACTAATTCCTTAGAATTTCATTTCCATACACTGAAATTAAAAGCTAATTGTATAACAACTATGCTAATTTATTATATGCTTCTGACCGCAATTTTTAATTAAAATTTTCAAATTTTATACCTTAGAGAAATTTTGAGTCAAAACTAAAATACACGAATGCATAATTATAGTAATAGGTATACACAAGTGTTTGTTCTGCATTGTACCTTTTACCATAAATTTATCGACCACCCACTGTAAATATCGTTTTTATTTTCAAATAGTTTCATTCATTTCTAACTATGTATGTGTATGTATAATTTTGGGGTTCTTTTTACATGCGTAAGTATTTTTTGTTAGCGAACGCGCAAGTAAAGGGAAAAGCAGACTTATACAGCCTCAGACAGAACGCCAAGCACGAAGAGCACGGAATAGTTTCGTTGTCAGGCAGAGCCATTATGCCATCGCGCAGAAATCTCGTTTATCAATAATTATCAGTCGAAAAGACCAATAGTTTTCGTCTTTGGGCCAAAACTGTACCGTTGAGTTGAACTTAGAATCTCGTACCAATAAAGCATTAATTCGTGGTAGTTCGCGAATGGGCGTGATAAGAAAGAACCCAGTCGCTATATCCACATCCATTTCCTTAGTTCTTCCAGAAGAAGTGAATGAAGACAACACCCGTTTCCGCGAATTATATTTGAGGACAGTTTTTAATTAATTCGTCTAGCTATCGTCATTTTGTCAAAGGTGCGTGGTAAATTCAGTCAAGTTTAGTTGATCTTGACCCGTCCCTTAAAACAAGAATAAACCTCCATGAAACAGAACACTACAAACGAGGCTTCAAACTGCAGAATATTTACTCATACAATTTCAATAATTCTATCGGTGTTCAGTAGAATATAATTCTTTTACTGCCAATACAAGTATTTGTTGTACAACATTAATGAAAAAAAGCTGTGACAATCAGATTGTTGACTCAATATAACTACTCTTATTAAATATTATAATACGATATTTTTAATTAAGAAAATAATATTAAGGAAGATAAAAACAAAATTATAGATGTAAGCATTATTTACCTGATTATTGCCTCTTGCTGTACGACCTGCCTGATGTATGTAGGCATCAACATTTCTTGGAAACTCGAAATTAATTATATTCGAAACAAAATGAAAATCTATACCTCTTGATACCCCACATTCCTTATCCTTCCTATTGGCATCTTTTTCTTCTTTTTTTACAATATCTTCCTTTTCGGATGCTATTAAAATATCGAATTCGCCTTCATTGAATTGATTTATCGAACGACATCGAATATTCAGTGGTAATTCACAATTTACAAGAGATGTGGCTATTCCAAATTTATCGAGACACATTTTTATTCTAAAATTGTCAGTATATTGACGAGAATTATAATGGTTTCAAATTTAATTGACAGAATATATAACAATTTAAAATTCAATAGCTAAAGTACGCACTGTTTGGGAAAGTACGAAAACTATTTTAATAAAGTATCTTTTAGAAAACAAAGCACTAATTTAAAAAGAAGCAAATCCCTCATTTAAAAAATGGCTTACGATGATACGAAGGTGTTTGATCATCTTCAGCTGATACGATCATCGTTTGTTTTATTTTGTTGATACATAATGAGTGCAATATTCTTGTATTAATAACTGTTGTGTGCGGATTCTGAGGTATGATTTGAACAGTTGTACGTTTTGTTCTTATTTCCACTATTTGAAGTTTGTGAAGTAATTCCTTCAATCTGCGATGTCACAGGCTTCATTCACTAGTATGATGTTGATTAATTCCGTTATTATTGGTAATATGAATTTCATTATTGATTAACATCTTTTATACTTATGATGTAAAGTCCTGAGGTTCATTAATTAGATTCGAGATATTTGACCAAAGAATGCTAGAGATTTTGCTGACTGTTCATAACATCAATGGAAAATCATAAACTTGAAAACATTTCGGAATACATACATCCATAATGCTTAGTGAAACACGAACGATTTATAAAAATTTGCATCTCTGAACGCTTTTACTTCAAGCTCGCCAAATTGCTAAAATTGTCAAGAGCAAATTCCAAAGAATGCCAGTTTTAGCTTTTGGATACTCTTACTACTAAAAATTAACAAATTAGAAACGTACATCCGTTCAAAGGGATCCGGTAAATTAGATCCGTTTAAATTAGAAGTCAGGAATATATTCAGTGACATTATATGTATAAAATATATACACCCGGTAATTATTTTTGCACATTTGTATTGCTAAGACAAAAATTGAAAATGGTCTCTGGATTTTTTGATTACAAACTACTGACGGGCCGTACCAGACCCCCTCGCGTGTCGCAGTTTGGTGACTTCCTCACTAAATACAACATTTTGAGCATGTTTATTACATGGTATATTTAGAATGTTCGCTGGCCAGGAATCGGCAACCTTAATGTCAATACGGGCGTAATAATCTGGCAGTAGGCAAGATGTTTCCAACCATAGAGGTATAAATAAAGTATCAGTAGTTACAAAGCTTTTTGACTCTCTAGTCTCGAAGTGTTTAAATTGGTTCTTTAGACATAAGTTGGTTAATGAGCAGCATGGATTTAGGGAAAACAGATCAACCATAACGAACTTACTTGTGTATCAAAATTATATTCTGAAGGCAAGGGAACGTGGGAAAACAGTACATGCAATATATACAGATTTTTCTAAAGCTTTTGATACGGTTGACCATTCGATACTTCTTAGCAAACTGAATGCCTGTGGAATTGACGCCCACATGATTAAATGGTTATATAGCTATCTGGTTGGATGTATCCGTTATGTAAGGATGGGTGACTATATCTCGAGACCAAGTTATGCTAATTCTGGTGTACCACAGGGCTCGCATTGTGGGCCCATACTATTTAATGTGTACATAAATGTCTAAATGATATCTCAAATAGTGACTTTTTACTCTGCAGACGATTTAAAAGTTTACAGAGTAATTGATAATAATAATGATATGCTGCTTTTACAAAAATGCTTTAGCATGTCATTTTTCAGGCACACAAATAAGCATATTACTAGCTACTATTTGAATGATAGCATAATTAAGTGTCAATGAAATTCGGGACTTGGGCGTACTATTTGATACAAAACTTGATTTCAGCAATAATATTCGAAAGATAACAAATAAAGGGTTCCAAACAATTGGCTTTCTTAGAAGGGTAGGTGTACATTTTGGCGTAGATACATTGCGACTGTTATTCTGCTCATTGGTTGGTGTAATTTGGATCATGCGAGCGTGATATGGTCACCGCACTACAATGTCTATGTAAATCAAATAGAAAGAGTTCAGAGAAGATTTTTAAAAGTTATAAGCTAAATGTATATGTAAGAACTGTAAGCCACGATTACATAACTAACATGGTAAACCTTAAATCACTTCATTATAGGAGACAAATGTTCATATAAATTTTATATATAAGCTATTAAATGACTTGATCGATTGTCCTAGTGCATTGTTAGATTGATTTGAAATTCCTGTAATGTTCTGTAGGAATAATAAAATCTTGTTAGAACCATACTGCAGGACTAACTATTGTTATTACCAACCTATCAATCGTATGTATAGATTGGTGAATAAATTTGTGAATGAAGGTGAAAATATCTTTACTGTGTCTGAACGATTTTGTCACAATTTTCACAATTAGGGATTAATGATCAGAGGTACTTAGTAAGTGTTTCCGCAACATAGAGTATTAATTACTTATTATTATTATTAAGTTTAAAGTGAAGATGTTCATTGACTAAATGCAGAACATACATGTGTGCATTTTATATGTGTACAGTTTAGTGTTCTTTATGCTAAGGCAAAACAAGTATTGTGCATGTATTTTGCTTCATTATATTATACTTTTATATTATATTTTATATTGTAAGGTAATTATTAGTTATAAGAGAAATATTGAATTTGTTGCTGATATTTTGAAATATCTGACAGATTGATATGTATTTCTTAACTGTTAACATTATAATTGTAAACTTTTGTAAATTTTTGTGTATATGGGGGTTACGCGTTAATAAATAAATAAAAAATAAAAATATCAAGTTATCGGTCAAAAGCTATTAGCGGTCAAAAGAAATTCAAAGGTTTTACGAAATATAATTAAAGTGTAAATACAAGACAAACATTGACAAACCAAAAGCAAGAAAGTGTCAAATCCGTTGGCATATCACATCGACTGATACTTCCTGCCGCTGCGCAATTAAATTGTTGCATTCGTTGTAAAATCATAAAAATACCCAACAGTCGCGGGTAGAGGCTTTATGAGTTTAATATATAAGAGTAAGATTCTACTTCCAACATTGTGCTACCATGGAACTAATTTTCTAATGATGTACATGTGTGTAACATTTATCTAAAGAAGCACTTCTTATGAAAATTTTGGGATAAAGAAATAAAAATTCTTGAAATATTCAATTGGGTTTCAAAATGAAAATTGCGATAAATGTCGAATTACCTACCTATAGCAACTAGAGACACTATTAGCGAATACGATCGTTTTGCCGCGAACCAATTTCAATGAAAACAATGCACAAAGCGCTGTCATTTTGTCGGCCAGCTCTCCAAAATAATAATAATGATTCATTTGTGTAGGTGGGGCCATATCGGGTTCTTCTAATTTCAATACGACTGGATTTAACATAACTGCTTTCTTCATTTGATTTATATCTCTGCTTAAAGTAGCTGATGCAAAAATCGATTGATAGATTTTCGGAAAGTATCTGGAATGAAATTTTATATGCAGACATTTTAATCAGTTAGAACATAGATTTGAATAAAAATGATACTTCATAACAAAATCGCAATCTTATCAGATATAATAGTTCTATTCCGAGAAACACTAAAAACACCTAAACTTTCTTTTGACACCCATATTGAATACATAAACATTAAGACCTTCCAAACTTTGGAATTTATAAACATGTTCACAACTTTTTCATACAAAAAGTTTAATTTTTTAATTTCCTCCTAATCTTGAGTTTGCATATTATATTTGTTAAGCCTAATGTTCTTTAGAAACATACAAATCAAAAGAAAGACTATCAAAGAACCCAATGAAATAGTCATTTGATCCAAATGGAAATAATAAGTAAACACACAGCTGTATCACTGTAATAACTTACTTAAAAATACATTCAAGATCTTCTTTGTATCCACACGAATAAACTAAATCTGCTTCATCAATTACAAAAACCTCCATATTCTCTTTGAGATCAAGATTATTTTGTTCTAAATGTTGAAGTAGTCTACTAGGTGTTGATATTACAATATCCGGCTTATACAATAAAACTGGTTTTTGACTTTCAATATCAACGTTCGGTTCCAAGTCCACACATTTAATTTCATTTGTGTTTGTAATTAATTCTTTAAATGAAACGTAGATTTGATTACACAGAGTGCCACTAGGAGCTAGAATAACGATTCTTGTCTGCTGTTCAGCTGAAGTCAACTTTTTATTAAAAAGTTTTTGAACGATTGGAATTGCAAAAGCACCAGTTTTTCCAGCGCCTGTTCGAGCTCGTATCAAAACGTCCCTACCTTCTAAAATCAACGGGATCGCCGTTTCTTGCACTAGAGTTGGCTTTTGCCAGCCAAGGGATGTAATACCCTAAAAGTTGTTATTTAAGACGAGAAAAATTTATATATTCAACATACTTTTAAAATTCGATCATCCAAATTGAAATCATGAAAATCAATTGGTTTATGTTCATTATCCATTTTTGTCGATTTAATAATATTTTTATTTAAAGAGCTGGTGTACCACTACACACGTGCTATTTATTCTGTTAGGCAAGTTGATGCATATACAAATGCTATCAGCTGAGCAACACGGGATCTCTGTTAGAACTACTTTGTCGTATATGTACTACATTAGGAAGTTACAATATGCTGTTAATTTGCGTTGGAGGCATCGTGCCGGTTGGAACTTTAACATCTTTCATACACTGGAACTCCTAAGTTTTGTTATATTTGGCATAAAACAAAAGTTAAACCTTTTAATTTTGACTGCCCCCTTATAACTCGTAAATTCAATTTGCACAGTAGTTGTTTAGGGTAAATTAAATAAAACTAGCGTGACCTAAAAATCACCTACAAATTAATCCCCCGATTCCCGTTCTTGTCTATGGCCTGCGGCGTACAGCCGCTCCTGACTCACTTTGCATACGGTGCGGACCGCTCCCTTGTCCGATTTGACATGGCCTACGATCGCTCTTGACTCTTTTTTGACTAATTTCTAAAATAGCAGTCTGCAGTGCAAGACCGACACCCTGCCTGTTTAATCTGCGCATGAACTGATTTGATTTGATTTGAACTGATTTGATATGAGTTGATCTGATTTGATCAGATGTGCTCGTATTTGAACTAATTAGATTTTATCTGATTTCATTGAACTGACTTGATCTGATTTGATCTGATTTGTACAGAATTAACTGATTTGATTTGTTTTGATCAGATTTGAACTGTTTTGGTTTGATTTGATCTGATGAAATCTGATTTGATCTGAATTGATCTGATGTCAACTGATTTGAAGTAATTTTCCTCAATTTGATCGGATTTGATATAATTTGAACTGATTTGATTTGTACTCATGTGAACTGATTTGATTTGATCTGATTTGATCCGATTAAATCGAATTAGATCTATTCGATTGTTCATTCGACGCATAGTACAAAGTGCTATATGTGTGCAACATTTCAGCCTCCTAGTTTGAATACGAAATTTCTGATGAAATAAAAATGGCTCCTGTTCGCCATATTGGATTTATAAAAAAAAGTTCTGCGAACTCTTAGTCTACAACTGTCTACCAAATTTCATCCAGATCGGTCCCATAGGGAAAGAGAAATTCTTGAAAATTCGAGACTTTTTTTTTTAGAATAAACTTTTTATATGAAAAATTGTTCCGTCAACTTTCAAAAGAGATTTAATGTAGTAAAGTGTCCTATCTTTTATAGTTCCTGAAATATATCAAAAGTTTGTAAAGTTTTAAATGTGGCCACGTCGCGCTCTATACCATTTGCAGGAAACTTTCATTCGACATATAAGACTATATGCGAGCGAAATTTCAGTCTAATTTTAAAACTGAATTTGTCAATAAAATAATTATTTTGAGTCCCTCCTAAAATTATAATGTGCACCCGCCACTGACAACAGCATTTATGCAATTGCGAAAGCAGTTTATATGTCTCATACAACGTAAAATATATTTTCCTGTAACTTTGCATATACGAGCTATTATGTAGGCCTTAGATGTATATAATATTATTGTAGAATATCGCTTGCCATGGAGACAAGTTGCCAAGTTTTAAGTTATCACGGGTCATATCTTTTAAACGATGAGACTTAGACCCATCATGTGTGGAATCATTTTAAATAGAATTTTAAGGGCTACCAAAATATAGGAAAATATACGGAATTTTTTGTTTTGTAAATATACAGGTGTACTAAAAAGTTTTTGAAAAAAAATTTCTTGCTCAAAATCCGTCAAGTATATTCAGTTGCTCACACTAGCAAAATTTAGGTCCCTTAGACTTACATACGTTTCCCAACTTTCATTTTTCCAACATTCCTAGGAACCGACATATTTAGGATAGTACCCAAGGTAAATTTTTTTCCAAGGTCAAATTACAGCGGTGCTATGGCGTGCGACTTTTTAAACTCACTTAATCGCTTAAGTATTAAAGGCACTTCCGACATAAAAAATTTAATTAAAATCCTTCGTTAAGTTTCTGAGAAAATCGACCGCAAAGTTTACAAAATAAAAACACCCTGGATATATATTAAATTGTGATTTTAGAAAAAAATGATTCAAATTAAATCGAAGGTCCTTTATATAGCCTATACAATAAAATTTATTGGAATGTCCTGTCTTTTATTATTCCTGAGATATTTCACAAAGTTTATTAAACTTCAAACGTGGCAACAACGCTTCCTATACAAGTTGGCAACATGGGACTTTCTTTATTCGACCCATAATACAAGGTACTATATGTGTGCCAAATTTAAGCCTCCTAGTTTGAATACAAAATTTCTGAACAAAACAATGGCGCCTGTATGCCATATTGGATTCATAAAAAAAATGAAAAACCGTCCTGTGGGCTCCTAGTATACACCTGTCTACCAAATTTCATCCAGATCGATCCCATAGAGAAGGTCGGTTTCACTTTTATTTGCCCTTTTTCATTGCAAAGGATAAACAAATATTGGTACTACTTTAAGCACATATAAGGTTTGACAAGTTAATCTACTACTCACACATACTACTCACACATAAGTAATTTATTTTTTTTATTAAAAACATTTTAAAATTGTAATATCCACCCATTGAACCGCGTGACCTTTCTTATCAATAACCACTTAACTTTAGTCTACAAGAATGGTAACAGCTATAAAACATATGCTAAGGGGTAAGTATTTATTAAATGAGCAACAATTTGAGAGTTTCTGCATGTAAAACACATCCTTCTCATTATTTGTAACGTAATCTATAGTAGATAAATTCATGTTTTAAATGTAATAAATAACACAATGAACGAAAATTGCAAGCGAAACAACATTACTATTTGAGGTTTTTCTTTCTTGCTTAGGTTTCTTGCTATTCTCGGTGATAGACCTTCAGGTCGAAAGAACCGGTTGTTTAGTCCAAGCGAGGTCGGATATAGGCCACGGCATGGCCAAAGGGAAAGAATGCCGACATTAAATAAATATAAGAAGAAGAAGAATTCTTTTATTTATTTACTAGTATAATATTATTACATATTAAATAAATATCTTAAACATTATCCAAGGCATGTTTATATAAAATGTCCAAAACACGTTTATATCCCGTATATGGCCAATATCCATCTTGTTCTATACGAAAACGATTAGAAGATAGAAGAATTATAGCTAGAGCGCTTCGTTTAGATCACAACAGAAAACCCGATAAACCGGAAGATTTTATTTTATATGAAGAAAGTGATAGTGACGAGGAAACCCCTATTGCTCAAAAGGAAATATTGAATAGTTCTTATAATTTTGTTCATTATGTTAGGACCAGGGAATATTTAAGTAGAGATATTCGCAGTGTTGCTAAAGACTATGGGTCCAGACATATACTGACGCATGAAATGTTTAAAGAAACTCCAATAAGTTTAGGCAATATGAATAAAGTATTCTGTTCACAGTGGCTTAGTGATAGACAAGTTGTATTTGGGACCAAGTGTAACAAGGTTTGAAACTTCAAATATTAGTTTTAATTATTAAATCAGATTTTAGCACATATGTGAATATAGTATAATTTTAGTTAATGGTATATGATGTAGTAACACATTCTACAGATCAAATACCGTCTTTAGTGAGTAGAAGAGATGCACTTGGAATAGATCAACAAAGCGGAATTCATTCTGTACAAATTAATCCTTCAAGAACTCTGTTAGCTACAGGAGCGAGAAACACGTGTGATATTGCTGTATATAGGTGAGGTACATAATTATAGTACTAAAATTATTTGTAAACTTATAGCCCGTTCCCCCGTCTTTGGTTATAAAATAAAAGGAAAAGAAATGACATTTTAATAATTATTAAACTACTGTGAATCTTTACAAATAAGTTCTAATTTTCAAGACTGCCAACATTAGATCCAGTATGTGTAGGAGAAAATGCTCATAAAGACTGGGTGTTTGACATGTGTTGGTTGGATGATCAGTTCCTTATATCCGGTTCCCGAGATACCAAAATGGCACTCTGGCGTGTATCCCCGGAAATCGTAGATAGAAATACAGACATTCCAGTTCATTTACCCATTTCCGCGGTCGCAATTAGAGAATGTAAAAATTCTCAAAAGGCAAGCAAGCATTCATTTTGTCAATATTCACTTGCCCTAATAACTTCATTTCAGGTGCGAGCTCTGACTTTTAATAAAGCTTATGAAGAGGTCGCAGCACTGAGTTTGAATGGTTACATTCACATATGGAGCGCAGAAACATTCAAACAGAAATTATCGCGCAAATTGCCGAGCACTCAAGAAAATGTTTGTTTGGCCGTACAAGATTCAGGTCTCTATGCAATTGGATGTCGGTCATATACTCTACTTTTAGATTGTAGAACTCTTCAGGTAATATTATGATGTGCTAATTTATTTGTTCTAGTGCCTAACCGTTATTTTTGCACTTAAATTAAACCCTTTTAAAATATTGTAATAAATAATTTAGAAAGTCCTTAGCGTTACATAATTTTTTTAGTCGGAGACCTTTTGACGCAATTAAAAAAATTCGTGGACGTGATCGCCAGACCATCTTTAATATACTGGAAGTCCTATGTTTTGTTATATCTTGCAAAAAAAAAATTAAACCTTTCTAGCGTGCGAGCAGTCTGGCGTACGAGCTCGCATGAATTCGTTCTGCTGCCGCTTTTGACTTAAGTTTTCCCCACTACCGCTTTTGAGTTACTTTTTCTTCTTGTCCGTTTTTCTTCGAGGTCCCTCGGTCTTACACTTGATCCCCAAGTTTTATTTTTTCATCTTTCATAGGAACCGAGATATTTAATGTAGTACAATAGCCGGTCTCAAATAAATGGATCACAAAGTTTACAAAACAGAAACACCCTGTATATATGTTAAATTGGAATTAAAACATTTTTTTTTAATAAAATTGAACGAGCTTTTTGTAGCCTGTGTAATAAAGTTTATTCAAGTGTTCTATCGTTTATAGTTTCTTAAATATATCAAAAGTTTGTAAAATTTTAGATGTGCCAACGTCGCGTTCTATACTACTTTCATTCATGGCACTACTTTCATCGACGATTTACAAAAAAAATGAAAAATCGTTTTTGCGGAACAATACTGTGCACCTGCGTACCAAATTTCAGTGAAATCAGTCCAATAGGTTAGGAACATACATCCATACGTATATACAGACACCGAAAAATCGACCCTTTTATTTTTTTGAGAAAGAAAACTTTTTTTTAGAAAAAACTTTTTATATGAAAAATTGTTCATCATGACCTCCTCTTTGAATTGTGTATTAACGGATTGCAGTAATTTCAATACAAAAGACGAACTAAGGTGAAGTAGAAAAAATTCTCAAAACAATCCTATATCTTTCAAATACCTACACTTATTACATACGTATATGATGTATAAAAGAATAAAATAGGTTATAAAGGTTACATGTCTTAAAACAAGATTTAGTCAGGATTTCTTATGAATCAAGTATCATCGTGTGTACAAACATATATGAGAATGTTTACTAAAAATTGGAATTATAAATGATTAATCCCAATCACAATAGTCCTTCCCGATCACTCCATATCTTTGGACAGAATAAATAATATTTTTCGTACTCACCAGAATGGATGAATTAATTGATCGTTTCCGCTTTACAATCACGTAAACATCTTAAACATCTCCATTCAAAACTTTTTAATTCATCTTGATTCAGGTACATTCGTGGAATTATTTATTACTCTGTAAAATTGATACCCTTCTCATGTAGTTAACTTGCAATTTTATTTGCGCAACGCAAACTTGGTTTAGTCAGCTCGGTCCATGAGGCAATTGCAATCCCTCCAAGAACTTGTTTTTCGAATTCTTTATTGAAGAAATCATAAATATTTTCAATTCCATTGATAGTCAAATTAGAGAGCGACTCATCATCTAACATCGACGCAGGATTCGAGGATTTTCGATAAAGGTGATCACAGAATTTTTTCGCGTCGTTTAATATTCCTTACAATTAGTTCATGCATGCATTTCTTTTTACAATTTGTTATTTTAGGTTTTTTGTGTCTTCTTGATTGCCGTAGAAGACCAAATATTCTTGCAGCCTGGCGTGCAGAAATTTCATAATTCTGGTAAAATTTTTGCCGCAAGTTAATAAGTTTTCAAAACGTCATTTAGTCGTCTACCTGATTATATTCATACCAGATCCAGATCCATGAGTTAAGCAAAGTTACACCACTCTTATTGATAAAATGCTTCAAATCATAAACTTTTCCGCCCCCTTTGTGATCGGTGTAAAACTTGTAAACGCGTTCTCGAATTACACTTTAATGGACTTTAAGAAATTGATTTATTTTTGTACTCTTTTATACAGCATTCACTTTAAAATTCCATTGTATGCAATTCGTAATATATATGTTAGGAAAATCAATGTAAAACTGGTTATTTATATTCCAGTTCATTAAATTGAGGAAAATGGAGATTAGGTAATATTGTGCCAGAGAATATAAGTTCACCCAAAATTTAATTACATAAAATATTTAATTAACAACCTTAAATAATATCAATTCTAAATATTCTGTTTATACGAAAATAAGTCTATGAAATGTATCTGTAGAATTAAATTTGATTTACATTAGGCTGTGAAAAAGGTATCTTCACGTTACTCTGGCTGTGGTATCCGCTCAGCAAGTTTTCAGGGTGATGTATTAACGATTGGAACAGGATTGGGCATGTTGATGTTTTACGATTTGAAAGCAGGAAAATATTTAGAGTCTAGCATTAACTCTTCAAGAACAGTTGTTCTTAAAGCATCGAAAGGATATGTGGTATGTTTATACATTATTATAGAATTTAGTTTTATGATAGAATTTAGTTTTATGGATTTTTTCACTCATGTTCTTTCAAAGTCTGTTTATTTTAATTTTACTTTGAGTTATTAATTTAGTTATGTACACACTTTTGAGAATAACAAATCCAAAAGATAACGTGTAATATGTATTATGGGTTCGCTATTATTAAATATTAGTAACTTAAAATTGATGTTATATCAATAGTCTTTATACATAAAAATAAAATTGTGACCAGATAATTAACATAATTAATATAATGAGAATGTGTGATAGTGTTACTTAAGACTAAATAACTATTTGTTAATAATTAGATGAGTTGATCAACCTCCAAACCGCCTATTGATCTCAAATGCTTTTCTGGCTTTATGTGTAGCAGTCTTCAGTAACCTTCATCAGTCTTCAGTAAAAGTGCATCCCTAGTCTAACGACTTAGATGACTGCACCACGCCTGACCCGCTTAAGCTATTTTAAAATTTTCTATTAACGTTGCATCTATAACAATTACAGAGTTGATACAGGTAGACGAAATTGATAATCCAATTGAGACGAAACCCAAGAATTACTCCAAACTATCGGACTATAGAGGAATTAGAGACTCACAAGAATATACAAGATCTGTGACACCGGAAAAAATCCAGACTAGTGGAAGTCCAGTTTCAAAGCAATATCTAATACTTAAAAGATCCGTATCTGTATTTTGTCAAAACATGAAAGGTATAAGTAGTGAGATATACGAGTTCAAACAGCTAGTTTCAACGACAAACTAAGATACAAATATATTTCTAGAAAGTTGGCTCAATCAAAGTTCTACGGAAACTAAACCGAAGATCAAACAATACAATGCTTGCAGGTTTGACAGATGCAAAACCTTTTAAATCTATATTTGATGTAATGCCCGAAGCAGACTGTATTTCGATCACTTAACGCCACTATTTTTTTAAAGAATTTTGCATGCTTCTCTGAAACTCCTTAAATTCTCTTAAACTCCTTATCAGTTTATCGTTGTCTATGGGAAATTTCCAGATATGTGAGAAAAGGCTTTATAATTCCAATATCAAAATTTGGGACCAAAAAGGGGGTAAAATTTTTTATGGATGCCATTTTAACAACGTCATTTAAATGGGAATTTAAAGGTCAATTAAGCGACTTTCATAGCTTCTTATCAGGAATATCAATGGAAACTAACGTACATTTTAAACTAACTTTATAATTCTGTAGGTATTGTTGGGAACACGGACATAATCAATATATTTGTAAAAACCAGAAAAGACGTTCTAAATGTGCAGAGGTACATATGGAAAGAGATTGTCAATGTAGGGGAGAATTTTGTTCCAATTACATTAACGAATATATTAAAGGAAATTTAAATATAATACTAAGAATGTAGTGTGGAGTTATAAGTGTACTCAAAGGGAGAAAGAAAAAAAGGAACAGCAAGAGAGGATCATATATGTAGATCATGGGAAGTAGCAGTTAGAGAAACTTTATAACAAAATAGACTCAAACGAAAATTGCAGTATTAATAACAAATAGACACAATTAGCAATAGTATTTGTAACAATAATGGTGATAGTACGGAAAGCAATACAATAAACAGATTAATTAAGACTGAGCACAAAAACAGTATAAGACATAAACATAAACTGTAGGAGTATAGTCAACAAAACCAAAGAATTTCAGAGAATCTTAGAGGCAACTGAAGCAGATATAGTTATAGGAACTGAAACATGGCTAAATGGACACATTGCAGATGAAGAAATCCTTTTAAGGGGATACACTATATTTAGGAAAGACAGAGTTGATGAGAAAAGATCAAAGGGAGGTGGTATTTTTGTAATTTTCAAAAAGGAGTTAACATGTATAGGGTTGTGGAAGGATAAGGAGTGTGATATATTAGCTGTTAGAGCCACAATAGACAAGAAGAGCATTTTTTTTGGTAGCTACATATAGACCAACTACAATATGGAAAATATAGGCAAAATTAAGTGACTGATAGAAAATTATAAACGAAATACAGGCATTATAATACTAGAATTAAAGGTGATTTTGGTAAGACCAATTGATTGTGTACTGGACTGTTCAGTAATAGAAGGAATTAGCGATCATAAGGCAGTAATCGCTTATATCGAAATACGACAGGACATCCCTAAATATGGCTTCAGAATGGAGGTCTTAATGTACCATAAAGCTGATGTGGTGAAGCTGCAAACTTGGCTAAACGATGAGTATTGGTACTATAGTACAAAAAAGAATTGTATGGAGACCCTATGGACAAACTTCAAAAATAGAATACAGGTACCGATTGGTCGAGAGTACCGATTGGTAGTGTACTGCTTATTGTTGTATTTATAGGGGACATCAGTCAGGGCCTCACTAGTACAACCAGAATCTTTATAAAGGAAGCAAAAGACATTAACAGACTTGAGGAAGACCTAGATAAAATAACTAGATGGTGTTATGAAAATGGTATGGAGACAAACGGGGGCAAATGCCAGTTGATTACCTTTGGGAGAAAAAAAAATAACACAAAACAGGACATATAAAATACAGAACAAAGTTGTACAAAATGCTGGAAAATAGGGAATCAAGTATTTAGGGATAAAAATTCAATCAGATCTAAATTGGGGATGCCACATTGATCTTATAATAAAAAAGCATATAAAAGCGTTTACATGTTAGGAAGATGCTTATGAAACACAAACAGATTGGTGAAAGAAAAGGCATACCTAACATTAGTTCGACCAAAACTGGAATATTGACAAGAAATTTGGGACCCATACAGGAAAAAATATATAGAAAAACTAGCAAAAGTACAAAGGAAAGCAGCTAGATTAACTGTGAATAAGTTTAGGAGAAAAACGAGCGTTGCGGAAATAATTACCCATTTAAAATGGATATCACTATAGAAGAGCAGAAAGAAAGCAAGGCTGAAACTCTTCGCAAAAACAATTGAAAACGAGACATCACTTGCTGTAAAAATATACAGGATTGTCCATTTAAGAAAATGGAGAAAAATCACTTCAAAGTCGGCAAAGTTGATACTTTTATACTGACCACTCTGTATATCT
>WYDF02135057.1:0-18277 GCA_009867245.2 Adranes taylori
TGCCATTTTACGATATTGAATTTAATACAGTGTGTTCTTCTTAAATTATTTAAAATTACATAAGTTCCTCAACAGGGGCTACCCCTTTACAACGCTTCGAGCCGCTGTATTTTGATTTCCCAGGTACCAGGTATATTCAACAAGCTTTCCCCTATCCGCCACGTGGAGAGGCGTCCGATGGGAGACCAGCAATTCCACACATATTTTGAAGCATCGCGATCATATTTTGTGAGCATTTCTTTCGACCAATAAGGTGAGCCCCTTTTTAACTGATTGTCAAATTACGTGAGATCCCATGAGGACAAATCTCTTTGACGACCAAATGGTTATACAAGATTGAATATATGCTAGTCCCACTAATGCTCAAGGATGTTTCAATCTCACGATAAGATACATGATGATCCTGCAATATCAGTTCACGCTCAGTATCAATGTATGCCGGAACGACAACCGATTTGGGACTACCTTCACAAAATTCGTCCTTGAACGATTGAATTCGGTAAACCATCGATAAACACTGATCATTGATTGTGCTTGATTATCAAAAGTCATATAAAGTTCAACGATACATTGTTGTTGAATTAAATCCTTGGTAAATCATTCTTGGCTGATATGAATTTTTCTAGTTACTGTAAGCAACGCAAATACTGCTCGTAAGTTAAAACATGGTGAGTCCAAATACCGTCAAAAATATCAAACCTTACATCAATTGTCAGCTGGCAGGACTGGGCTTGCTCATCCCAAAATATTAAAGGCAACCGTCATATAAGATGAAATAAATTATTTTGAGGTGCATTGTAGTACAGAATAAATATATTGTAATACTTGTATATTGTATATATTCTACAATATATATTGTAGGAACAAATATATTGGAGCTGCATTGTAGTACGTAAAGTTGATTTCACAATTTGAGAAATGTCGAGAAAAATTAATAAAAACAAAAACCTAGGTGGATCGGTAAATACGCATTTAAAACGGTTATATAAATTAAAACCATTTAAAATTTTAATGTTGAAAAAAGTACTATATTCCATGATTAAGAACAAAGGAATTTAAACCAAAAATAAAATTTATTTATGCTTTAGTACCATTGTAACATACGATTTATTTTCATAGTAACAACAGAAAAAAGTACAAAATAAAGTTGTAAATTAAATTCACACACTCAATAGGATGAAATATTAATCTTGATAGTAATGGAAAAGCAAGCGTGATATACCGATTCCAATTCGATATACCATCTTCAGTTGTAAGTGCACCTATAATAAAATTTAATTAAAAGTGATAATATATCAGTAAACCTTACTTCACGGTTACAAGCGGTGTTGGTCTTTTTTACTTTGGACATTGAATAATATACTCACAACATTACTCATATTCTTTTCGCTTAGAACAACAAAGATATATTACAAATAATATTAACATTTTGCGAGATGACGACTATGTATAGCCAGAAGTAATTAAAATCATTTAAGTGTCATACATTAAGTAGTTAAGATGATAGTATGAACAAATTATACAAGTAGTGTGTAAAAAGTTATATAATTAATACGCTTTTGAAATATTCGCTTTTTATTTGTTGACTTCTTGCGTTTAGTAGAGTAAGTACTAGTATACTGGTGAATTCACCTCTTAGATTGAATTCACCTCCCCATGAATCACCCGGTGCCCGTATTTGTCTTCGGCGTCGGACTCCGCTGTCCGATTGTTCGGTTAGGTTTACTCTTCACTTAACCCATTAATCTATATCCTAACCTCACTTAAAACCTAACCTCATTAAAAGGCTTGCCCATCAATCTCTTGATACCATATGTTTCACCTCTCCATTAATCTCCCGGTCCCCGTATTTGCCTACGACGCTGTCCACTTTGGGGTGGCCGTGTCCAAGGCTAACTGACCTAACTGAAAAATGTTAGCCCACACGATTTCTGCATTATACGCTAATATTCTATTTGTTATAGAAAGTATATCACATTTGGTGGACACATTTGGTATACATACAATGGTACAATATTAGTTTTCAACAAAATGTATGCTATACAGAAAGTTGTAAAGAGTTGTAGGCTTGTAAAAAAATGTATGCTATAATAATTAACCAATTAGTTAGTTCAGTGGAACCTAATTTAAGGAATCTCTATTAGATTCCTAATAATAATTTAAAGAGCACAGAACATCTTCCACATCATATTTTGGAATTGCGTGTCAAGTACACAGTAATAAATGCTGGCTGATTATTGTACCACTATATAACTTTTCAAGAATTATGCTCTTAGCTAATTTCAGAAATAATGCCTGCTTGATAACCGGCATAATAAACTAAATCTTTCAAAAATAATTCTTCTTCGCTATGCTATTTGCTAAAAGGTTTACATAAGTTTTTTGCAGTTATTTTAGACAAACTGGTGATCATTGGTCTTATCAAACTGGTCTTATTTGTATTGTAGCACCTCAGGAGATTTTTTATCAACTTTAAATATTTGAACAACCTTACTATTTCCCAGCTTTGGATTTTTATTTCAGTACCGTTTTAGTCATGCCCCGAAGGATGAAAAATTTAGAACAATTTTGGCTGAATCCATAGCGCGACTTCATTAGATCCGTTTCGGGGACCCCCAGTTAAATAAAATTAGAAATACTTTTCTTATTATATTCCAGTTACATTTTTGTAATATTCTTTTAGTAAGTTTTTTTAATATGATTTAAATCTAAATTGCTACATTGGGTACTTGTTGACCTGAAACAGTTTTTGATCAGTTTTAGCCTCGAAAATGATTGCTCACTTTTCTAGTATTGTTCGAGAAGCAATAAATTAATTCGGAAACCCTGTAGATCTTTTGACACAAATTTAAATACATTCAAAGTGCTCCGGAAATATCCACTTCAGTGTATCCATTTCTTCTATCAACTTAGAACGATCTAAGTCTGACATCTTGATGTACTGAACTGTTCCCCTTCTTTTAATTTAGTCGTTGTTAAAGCTATTTCTAAATCAAACACATGTTTTTACAGTTCTACTTTATTCATTTGTTAGTTTCCCTAAAAAAAAACCAAATAAATCTAAGGGCTTGTTAATTGCTCGATGCTAATTTTTAGAGGCTCTCATACCTGATCCAGTATTAGATTAAAAAACAATGTATTTTAAATGATTATACTGGATTGTTCATTATTTTACGTCGTAATAAAAGTGACTTTATCTTTTTTGAAGTCTTTTACTTTGAAATACAAGAATATCTTTGAAATTTTCTGCATTACATAAAATATTTTTGAGTCCGCTATTACAACATTGTACGATTCAACGTTACAGATTTCCGTAAACATGAAAGAACTACGGTAATGTCAACTCAAATTCTTGTTTAGATATTGGTACAGTCAAGAAAATCATATTAAAAAATTAAAGACTTTATAACCTCTAATTCAAGTCTAAGGATTTTTTATTGACTGTTAATTTGTGGATCTGAAGAGTTTTCTAGATATTTCAAGAAGCGCATCGTAGAATACACCTTGTTGGAGCTTATTTTGTTTCAAGTCTTTTTCAATAGATGGATCGAACTTGTCGAAAAACCAAGATTAGAAAAGATTTCAATGCATTCAAGCAGATTTTAGGTTGCGCTAATAAACCGGCAAGGAAGATAAGTCTATGTTTTTGAATGCCATAGGTTTCTTAGATTTGCCAATAAGGAACAGAGGCAGCTTGTGTGTACCATCAACGTTGCTGCAAGGAGCAATGGTT
Source organism: Adranes taylori (assembly GCA_009867245.2). Lineage (NCBI taxonomy): Eukaryota > Metazoa > Arthropoda > Insecta > Coleoptera > Staphylinidae > Adranes > Adranes taylori. The sequence goes on from WYDF02135057.1 coordinate 3,734, forward strand.
GGCCTATCTTTTACAAGTTTCGTTCCTGCCATGGTTTAGTTTGATGCAGCGAGCGTTTTGTTTGACAGCATTTTATAGTTTAGGCCTGTCTCGTCTATGTTATAAACTTGGCAAGGTAAGAGTTCATATTCTTCGACAATTTCATGAAACTTCACAGAAAACTTCTTAACCACATCGGCATCAGCAGATAGTTGTTCACCAGAAATTGAAACAAACAGGGCACCATGACGGGCTTTCCAGCGATCAATTCAGCCTTCACTAGCTGCGAACTCACTTGCGGCTTCTAGGTTTTTGTCCAAAGCTATTGCCTTTTCTTTTATAATGGGCCCATCTATCGAGGTTCTTTTCCTTCTTTCTTGCATCCACAATGCGTTGCCAAGCAGTTCAAGTTTAGGCTGTATATGATCTGGAATCTGTAACTGTTGGGATAGATACTTTCTAATGCAAAACAATTATATTGTTAGCTACTGTACTAGCAACTTGTGAATAACTGACGCTTTTATTATTAACTTTGAGCGCCAAGTCGTATCTCCTCTGAGAACAACACCGAATCACTTCCTCACCAGTAGGAAGCTTGTTTGGCGAAAAATCATTAGGTGCACCAAATATCGGGCAATCAAATACCTGTTTTGTGACAAGTTTCTAAGGTATAGCCATAGTATATCACCGTTACGTCACAAAGCTATACAAAAATGTCATTGAAAAAAATGCAAATGCCAAAATAATAACTGTAAGAGCAAACGGAATACACATGACAGAATAATGGTTCGATGTGGTGGGCCGAGTAGTAGGTGGGGGGAGCGTCGTGGTGATTGACCCGAGCGAGTTTCGACGAGCGCGAGAATTTTTCAGATTTGACAGTTGTTGCGCGAGCTGAAGACCTTAACCGATTTGAACCAGTCGTTTGCTTTTTTTACCCCTTTTTAGTCTCCCCAATTCGAATAAATAAAAGGCGGAAAAAGTAGACAAGGATAGTTCAAATAATTACGATAAAAGAACACCTCTATAGGAAATCTTGTAAACTTCGTGGGTAGTAAAAATATGTGCATTCGTGCTTATGTATTTACGTCCATTTATGTAACTACGCTAACTAATATAAAAGAAACGTTCGCGGTGGGCTGAAAACAACCTATTAAAGATTTTTCTAGAGCAAGCTTTAACGGCTTTATGGGTTCTATGCGGCATAAAGCAACGTTGAGCAATGTTTATATGGAAATATGCGATACACATGCTGTTAACGCATTATCACGTACAAATATCGCTTTTAGAACAGAAGTTTCAATATTCATCTTGAGAAATAAGCATATAAATGTGCCTAATGAACTTAAACATTGAAGCATCTGGTTTACTATGCAATGCATAATTGTATCTGAAAAAATTCAAAAGATGTATATTTCCATCTTTACAATCTTTGAATATAAGCATAAGGAAATTGATAAATGAAATAAAATAATATTTTAGAAACTACAAATTGACGTTGATTGACGTTGGTTTAAGGGTCTTCGAGCCTACAGAACGATTCACATCGGTATATAGGTAAAGCACTCGATAGCTCAGAATAAAGTAATGGTACAATGCTATTCTAAACGGTTGTCACTTACAACCAATCCATCCATACAACATGGATTGGTTGCTAGTGACATTGGTTGTAAGTATGGATGGATTGGCTGTAAGTGACACCCGTGTAGAATAGCATTGTACCATTACTTTATTCTGAGCTATCGAGTGCTTTACCTATATACCGATGTGAATCGATCTGTAGGCTCGAAGACCCTTAAACCATCATGAAGAAGCATATTTGTAACTCATATGTTCCGAGGCTTTCTTGCACTTAACCTATAAGCTACAATATTTACTTGACAATCAAAGAAAATAGTGCAAAACTTTGGTCGTTGCATAGTAGCTTTGCTTAACCCTATAATACTAACCACTCGTACAATTTACGAAATCAACCCTGAAACTAAAGATTTGGCAACAATTCCGGTGACGTAACGTCTCGTGCATCTTGTTAACTTCATATCTTTAGTATAGGTGTGATTTGCAAGCAGTGCACACGTGAGCTAGTGTTTCTTTGTTCTTATGCCAATCGTCATATCGCGATTTTTACAAAAGGTTCATATTATCGTTTTGTAGCCTAATATATTTTTCGTTGTTATTCGAATAAAGAAACAGTGATTTTGATAAAATGTCAAGAAGATGGGAAATATGTAAGCCTTGCCGGAAATTGAGGCGTGTCTACCTAATAGCAAAGACGACATCCAAGATAGCGGAAGCGAATCCAACGACAATTTAGAAAACGATTTTAACCCTTCTTGTTCAGAATATGAATACCTTTTGATAATGACGATAACTCAAGTGACGACGAAGCTCCAAGTCAAAAAAGGCATAAAAAGGCCGCAAGGTGTAGCAGAAAAGATACTGAAGCTGTTACCGACAACAAAACGCAAGTAAGTAATTCTTCAACTGATGATCCGCTATCATAGACACAGCAGCTACTAAATCTAGAAAACGAGGAAGGTAATGCTAAAAAAGCAGATAAAACTCCAGTTGGTCTTACAGATAAGAATGGCCACAGTTTTTGATCAGTTTCAGCCTCGAAAATGATCGCTCACTTTCTAGTATTGTTCGGTACACTCGAGGAGCAATAAATGAATTCGGAAACCCTGTAGATCTTTTGTTTTGACACAAATTTAAATACATTCAAAGTGCTCCGGAAATATCCACTTCAATGTCTCCATCTCTTCTATCAACTTAGAACGATCTAAGTCTGACGTCTTGATGTACTGAACTGTTCCCCTTCTTTTAATTTAGTCGTTGTTATAGCTATTTCTAAATCAAACGCATGTTTTTACAGTTCTACTTTATTCATTTGTTAGTTTCCCTAAAAAAACATATACATCTAAGGGCTTGTTAATTGCTCGATGCTAATATTTAGAGGCTCTCATACCAGATCCAATATTAGATTAAAAAACAATGTATTTTAAATGATTCTATTGGATTGTTCATTATTTTACTTCGTAATATAAGTGCCTTTATCTTTTTTGGAGTCTTTTACTTTGAAATACTAGAATATCTTTGAAATTTTCTGCACTACATAACACATTTTTGAGTCCGCTATTACAACATTGTACGGTCCAACGTTACACATTTCCGTAAACATGAAAGAACTACGGTAATGTGAACTCAAATTCTTGTTTAGATATTGATACAGTCAAAAAAATCATACTAAAAAATTAAAGACTTTATAACCTCTAATTCAAGTCTAAGAATTTTTTATTGACTGTTAATTTGTGGATCTGTAGAGTTTTCTAGATATTTCAAGAAGCGCATCGTAGAATACACCTTGTTGGAGCTTATTTTGTTTCAAGTCTTTTTCAATAGATGGAACGAACTCGTCGAAAAACCAAGATTTGAAAAGTTTTCAATGCATTCAAGCAGATTTTTGGTTGCGGTAATAAACCGGCAAAGAAGATAAGTTAATGTTTTTGAATGCCCTAGGCTTCTTAGATTTGCCAATGAGGAACAGAGGAAGCTTGTGTGTACCATCAGCGTTGATGCATGGAGCAATGGTTAGCCTATCTTTTATAAATTTCGTTCCTGCCACGGTTTCGTTTGATGCAGCGAGCGTTTTGTTTGACAGCATTTTATAGTTTAGGCCTGTTTCGTCTATGTTATAAACTTCGCAAGGTAACAGTTCATATTCTTCGACAATTTTTTTGAAACTTCACAGAAAACTTCTTAACCACCTCGGCATCAGCAGATAGTTGTTCACCAGAAATTGAAACAAACCGGGCGCCATGACGGGCTTTCCAGCGATCAATTCAGCCTTCACTAGCTGCGAACTTACTTGCGGCTTCTAGGTTTTTGTCCAAAGCTATTGCCTTTTCTTTTATAATGAGCCCAGATATCGAGGTTCTTTTCCTTCTTTCTTGCATCCACAATGCGTTGCCAAGCAGCTCAAGCTGAACTTCATTCATGGATTATCCTATACAACTAACAACACTACACGTAAACGAATTGTTAAAAGAAATTATGTACACTTTGTACAAGGACCAACTGGGAAAGCAAGAGACGTGCTATTCACCTGGAATGCTTCTTTTGTTGTTGGATAAATCCATTTTGGACAAGATACTCGTGCATTCTAACTCTAAAATTGCCAGAAAGACTCAAAGTATATAGTTTCTAAATCGGCTATATCAGAAATTAGTACGGAGGAACTCTGCGCTGTTCTTGGGCTCTTTATTTTCGCTGCCGCACAAAGAGAAAATCATTTATGCATAAGAGATAAGCTAACCGGAACTATTTATAAAGCAACGATGAACCGTGAAATGTTTGAATTCTGAATTGATTGTATGTGATTTGATGACAACAAACCCGGTTAGAGTGAAAAAGAACTGACCGATTTGTACCTATTCCAAAGATTTGGGATGAAAGTGTAGTACTTCGTAAAGTTTGGTAGCTACATAACGATCAATGAACAACTAATATCGTTCAGAGGCCGATCTCCATTTAGAATGCACATTCCAAGTAATCTCGCTAAGTCCGGAATAAAAATTGTTATGTATTACGATGTGTGCTAAGCCGTATCTCGGAAGTCATATAAATAGTAATGGGTTACATTTGGACGAGTATTACGTAAAAGTATTGAAGAAGACTTTGCAAGCAAGCAACCGTAACATTACGATGGATAACTGGTTCCCCTATAGTCACCTAGCTAATCAAATTTTAGATCCTTCTTATAACTTAACAATGTTGGGACGTTAAGACAGAACAAATGAGTAATTCCTCTAGAAATGATTTCTTTAAAAAATCGTAATGTGGGCAGTTCACGCTTTTATTTCGGCAAAATAAAAGCGTTCTTTTGTTATCGGCTATGCACGAGCGTGAATCAATTTATCCAGATAACCAAAATCTCGAAATAATAAAACTTTAGAACCAAACAAAATATGGAGTGGATCCATTCGACAAAATGTGTAGAAACATGAATTGTGCAAGAAAAACTCGACGATGGCCTATATCCATCTTTTACGGTAAGCTGAACATGGGGTGTATTCATTCATGGATAATCTTGAATCATATTTTAAAACAAAATGGACAGCCATTGATGAGCAGAAAATCGTTCATGCTTGAGCATCATCGCTTCATCAGCAATTGGCTAGAGCATCATTTCAGTTGGCCAACTTTACAGCGTTCAGTTCGACTGCTTATTCGTGATATACACGATATTTCCATTTCTGAGGATGAACAAAATCGTATAATGACAAATTTTGATATAAAAAGTTTTTATAAATTTTTGTTTTAAACTTTTTTGATACAAAAGAAGTTTAGATTTTTCGGTTTCTGTTTGTACGCATGTATGTACGTACGGATGTATGTTCAAGAATTTCTCCTTCCCTATGGGAGCGATGAATTCTATGAATCCCCAGAACGAGTTTTATTCATTTTTTTTATAAATCCAATATGGCTGACAGGAGCCATTTTTTTTTGTTCAGAAATTTCGTAATCAAACAAGGAGGCGGAAATTTTGCACACATATAGTACCTTGCATTGTACGTCGAATAAAGAAGTCCCATATTGCCAAATTCCATAGGAAGCGGTGTTGCCACGTTTGAAGTTTAACAAACTTTTTGAAATATCTCAGGAAGAATAAAAGATAGGACATTCGAATAAACTTTGTTGTATAGACTAAATAAAGGCCCTTCTATTTTGTTTGAAATATTTTTTTCTAAAATCACAATTTAATATATATACAGGGAGTTTTTTGTTTTGCAAACTTTGCGGCCCATTTCCTCAGAAACTTAACGAAGGATTTTGATTAAATTTCGTATGTCAAAAGATCCTTTACTATTTAAGGGATTAATTGAGTTCCCTTAAAAAAATGGGACATCTTAGCACTGAAGTAATTTGACCGAGATATTTAAGGAGTAATATGACCTACCCTAAATATCTTGGTTGGAAAAAATTGGAAAAATGAATGTTAGGGAACGTATGTAAGTCTAAGGGACGCCAAGCACGTCAAACTGCTCTTTTAGAAATTAGCCGAAAAGAGGGCTCGTAGGCCATGCTAAACGCGTAGGCAAATATGGGGACCAGGAGATTCATAGGTAGGCGATTTGTAGGTTAGCCTAATGTTGTTGATAAAAGTTGACAGTCAAAACTAAAAGGTTCAACTTTTGTCTTATGCAAGATATAACAGAACGTAGGACTTCCAGTATATGAAAGATGGGGTGGCGAATTTTTTGTGGCGAAAACTTGAAATCGTAAAACGAATAATTAGTATTTACGTCATATCAGTTTAAGGTTAGTATTTTAGGGTTAAATATGGTAGCTTATTTCATGGGTACACTTTATTGTATACTAATTGTCTGCACCAGAGCAGTCGATTTACCTGTAAATAAAATGTGTGTGTGTGTGTGTGTGTGTTGACCTATAAATAAAAAATAATTAAGTTTGATGGAGATTTTTGATTTTATTTTTGTCCCTTTATTTATTATAATATGGTTTGGTCAGTGGAGAAAGAGAAATTAATTCAATTTACGATAATTATTTGGAATACAAATAACTACCTGTATTGTCATTGATCTGAGTAGTAATGGAATCTGGTGTAGATTTAATAATGGACCTTAAGATTTGGATGAGTAATTTAACAGGAACTGTGAAATGTTTTTTTTTAACTTTCTCCTGCAAACTGAAGAGAATGCAAAAAAAAAATTCCTAGCTATTTTTCATTCCCAGCTCGTTTTGAACAAGACTCTTTTATTTCAAATTTTCTTTTGAAAATTCTGACAAGAATTAATATCCGATCTGAATACTTTTGCGCGACTTGATTAAACTGCAGCTACTGGAATTCCCAAAATTTTTGATGAAGAGAATTTTCTCCAATTGTAGTTTATTTGATGAATGTTTGCGCAGTAAAGAGAAACGTCTGGAGCCTGCAGGTTTCAAACCTGTAAGCATGGCATCATCACATATTTGAATATACAATATTTCACCAAATTTATTGTAACATATTTTAATGTATAAATATTTGTTGTCAAAAGGTCCCATAAAAGCAGATCATTTAAAAACCATTATCTATTAACGGGAGACATTCAGAGGATGACTCCTGGATGAACCCATGAAACAGTATGTTGTACTATTTGTAACCTGAAGTGGAATGTTCCGAGAATGGAAGCAACGGCTACCATACTTCTGGACATCCCCAAGCAATAAGTGTTCACATCACATTCACATTTTTGGCTTTAAATAGGTGGAATTATCTGGAGAATGAACAATGCGGTGGTTATACTCAAAGATAATTCCCCAAAAGCTTGTCTCTATACAAAGTGTTTAAATACAGGGAACATCTTGAGAATGGGAACCGCGTGGGGCGTTTTCTGGTCTCCCAGATAGTTCCCAAAACTCAATATATTTCTTGGACATTAAGTTATTATTATTTACATGTATTATTCAAGTGAATATATTTATTATTTAGTTTTATGTAAGCATGCCGTACAACCCCCAAATAAAGGAATCCACTTAAAGAACATTCTGGTAAATTTTTTTATTGAATCTTTTCGAAATTGTGTTCTAAATACAACTCTGTATGATTAAAATCATTTATAACATGTTTTGTTGATTTCAACGTGGTTTTATTTTTAAAGTCGGACCTGCTTCGTTAGTTCCAGTTACGATATATTTAGTTTAGCAGAATAAAAACCCCAAAAACTGTTAATCAAAATGATCTACCTAGTTTTTGGGAGCCTATTGCTTGATAACAAATTTAAAGTTAATTAAAACACATTATTCTTTTACCTGTCCTAGTTGATCTTTTTAAATCAAAATGCCAGAAAATGTGACTTTGGCGAAACGTTGGCACACTGAAGTACCTACCACGCGAGTTAGAACCCTGAAGACAAACAACTACGGACCTAGTGGATATTTAAAGTCCGTGAACATATATTACTAGACAGAAAATATACCGATTTTGTTTATTCAAAACAAAATAATAATTACTATATATAACTGGGTACTTACTTCAATGAGATTTTTATTCAGTACGTAAACTAGTGTGTTCCATTTCTTGATATCGCGCTCATTCTCAAATAATTAGTACACATAGCTACCACCAGTAATTTCACTACGGTAGCTTAATAAAAACAGTTGCCTTCATCGTGCCAAACAAGTGGTCAGAGCTATCTAGAATTAGCCCCACTTTATTCTACATAATCCATGCTACAAACCAATCCTTCAGAAGAATCAGTGAAAGAGTATCTGATCCCGTCAGATGTAATCACTACGGAGTATGATCAGATTACGAAGTATGGAATTTTTAAATGTCGTGGGTTGTAGAAGTCCAACTGTCAAATTTTCGCTGTTGTTTGATTGTTATATATTTTTCTAAACGTATGTTCACCATATAGATAAATTATTTTATTGCTAGCTGTCAATAAGGTGACTTCTGTTTTGGTATCACGGCGATTTTTCACTTGTGAAAAAAATAGAATAAAGAATTTGCATTAAGTTTTATGTTAAGACTAAAATAAAACGCAGCTGGACTTGTTAAATGTTGCTTTTGGTAATTATACTATGAATAAAACACGCATTTATAAGTAGTCCAATCGTTTCCAAATGGACCGCAAAGATGTTGAGGATGACGAGCATCCTGAGCATCCTAGCACATCAATAACTGATAACAACATCAAACAGGCGAACAAAATAGTTATGGACAACCGTCGAATCACTATCAAAGAAGTTGTTGAAGATGTTGGCCCTTCATTTGGCTCATGTCATGCTATTATTTGAGATGTTTTGGATATTTATGAGACAAGTGGCAGCAAAATTTGTTCCCAAATTATTGAGTCTCGTTCAAAAGCAGTGTCATATTGATATTGTCAATGTGAAAATAAAATCAACGACAATCCTGAATTGCTAAAACAAATCATATCTGGTAACGAAACATACGTGTATGGTATGGATAAGGCCCAATAGTCCCAATGAAAACTTTCTGAAAGGCCAACACCAAGAAAGCTCGCTAAGTTCGCTTGAATGTAAAGTTGATTGTGTATTAATGGGGTTAAGTGTTTAATATTTGACTGGATTGCTATCACCGTATTTTTTATTGATATATTTACCTACACTTATGTTATACATCGCACTGATTTTTCATGGCAACTTCAATTGTTTTATATTGAAACGATGATGTTTCCTATTAACTGCTGCCTGTTTCCTATCACCTACAACCTGTTTTCTATCAACTGCTACATGTTACTATCACCTGGACCCTGTATCTCTCCTGTTTCTATCCTGTTTCCTATCAGCTGCTACCTGTTTTGTCTATTGCATGAACTATATTTCATATTAATTGAATCTAATTCCCTCTCTGCTGCACTGTATGTCCCATTATAATACTGTATTTTACACGTTCATACCATCAAAATTGCACTGCAAATTCTAATATGCCTATATTGGAACATTCATATTAAATTGACTTAAATGTGGTGTAATATTTATGTCGAAACGTCGAAATAATATACGATTAATGACCACGTGGTCGGCCAAAAACGAAAATGTACGAAGATAGGCGAACAAGCACGTGTAACTGGATGTTTCTGTACACATTTATTGCACATGTATTACTATCTATTTATGTAACGTCAAACACTACTACCAGAGACGCTTTCCCATGGTAGTTAACCCGGATGAGTTAAATTTTTTCGGAGATACATTGATCATATTAATTTCAAATTAACATGATAATATTTTCTAAATAACAGACGCTTACTTCCGCCGAACGAAAAGCAGTATAGGCAAGCAATGACACAAAAATCTGTATTACCGGCGTGTATTCCAAATGTCGTACTGATATGAATAAACATAACCTCAAAAACGTAGTACAAAATGTTTGTTAACATTCTTATCAGCACTGTAATAGACGAAGATCTACGAACGATAAGCGCTCGAAGCTGCGCCCGGTGCAGTACCCTGGACAATATCTAATCAACATTCGAATATCGCGCTAATAGTAATAGACATAACCTCAAAACGAGGCGTCATAATGCTTGTTTAGAGAAATAATCCAATTTCCGGATTTTTTTTTTCAGTTTCTAAAATTATTCACTTTGTCAGCTTAGTTATATATTTTTTGTCAAGTAGATCATGGATGAGAATAGCATAAAGATTGCTTCTTACAGGATTTTCTATTTAAATAATTAATAAAAATGAATCTAGTGAACTAACTTCAAAGTTGACAGGTGTTTGTATTTTAACACTGCACCTTTCTTTATATTGTATAAAAACTTGCTAATACTTTAATATATATTCTATAAATGTTCGTAATCTTATACGCATATGAACAGATCACAGATCACTCTATAAATGGTTAGTGATTTATACATTCTTGTTTCGATTTGTCGTTTTCTTGTGCACCTCAACGCATTGGTAAATTGATCATCATAATTATATTTATAGAAGGAATCATTTTTTTCACAATTATTAATATCATTATAATAATAATTTATTAGGTTAAATTACCGGTTTAATATTGTCGGCTTAGATGGTTTAATATTGTCGGTTTTGTTAATATAGATGTTTATTTCCAACTGGTTGTTTATCTCACTCACTCTCTTGACGTTATAATCCATCCAAGACTCTGGCCTCTCCTACAGCAGCCGTTCGTTCTTCCATGCTTGCAGCGCATCTTCTCCAACTCCGCATTTCCTCCAGATCCCCATCGCCTGCACATCCTCTCTGACGTCATCAATCCACCTCTTTTGTTTTTGGCCTGCCCGGCTTCCTTCTGCCCTCCAGTTGTTGGTCGAGCGTCTTTTTCGGGATCTCCCTATATTCTTATAACATGTTCAGGTACCGCAGCCGTCTCTTCTTTGCGTCAGCAAATAGGCAAATATCACCATAAAGCTGAGATACTTCTTAGTCGCCATCTTTACAAATTGCTCTAAGGATCTTTCGGAGCACCTTTCTTTCCCATACGCGGAGCATATTATTGTCACGTTCAGTGAGCGTCCAAGTTTCACATCCATATAGCACCACTGGTCGAATTAGGATTCGGTACACGATGACCGTAAGCTTTCTAGAGAGGTTTGAGGATTTCAGTAGCTTATTAAAACCATAGAAGCATCTGTTTATCTACAAAAAAGTTTGTCTATCTACTTGACAAAAACTTAAGTTAGGTGCTATATAATGTTGAAAATAAAGCAGTTTACATATTCGGCAGATTGTTTTAAGCGAAAATTTCCCGACAACATTAAACTTATTAGAACGAAATTTGTGCGATGAACAAAATGTTTATATAGATAAAACAGGGGTTTCTCCGGGATTTGTTTGTTCGGAAAAGTCCGGCCATTCATCATTCCGATTACGTATTAAAATATTGGTAAATGCTTAGGAGTCGATTCTCGTTTGTACACTTTTTTCTCATCGTTTGTATATCGTCGTACATCTTCATACACTACCGTGTTGATAAGAATCTAAAGAAACATTTTGCCGTTTTTGAGGTTGTTATTATTAATATTATTTTTAACTCTAGATTCCACTAGCTTTCCAAAAGTAACTAGATTTACATTAGTAGTTCAAATCGTTAATCATTGGTTATCAATAATGATCCATTGTCACGTTATCAATAGTGACCTACTAAAACTGCTTATTCTAGCTGGTTTCATTAGTGTTCCGGCATACGTCATTGTTCTAGCCGTTCTTGAGTGACCGACCTTTGGAGTTCTGTTACTGACTAAATCGCTTGCGATATTCGTAAATATCAATGTATAGCGGAAATTTTTGCTGGAGTCACGACTGTTTTAGTGCAATACTTCTTTGTACACCACATTGGTGATTCTGCCCTCAGGTTGTAGTATTACTAAGTTACTCGATGAGCTTACTCTGGAGCAGGCCACGTAGAACTGTCCATGAGAAAAGCACTCCACTTGTAAATCAATTCCTGTCACTTTCAACGACTGCCCCTGAGACTTGTTTATCATCATTGCAAAAAAAAAGCTTGAACGAAAACTACAGCCTTTTGAATTCAAATGGGTACTCTGATAGTATAAGTGGTATGTGTGCTATAAACACTGACACACTGCGAGGTTGCCTCTATGACGTTCTTTTGGAGGGTTTTCACTTGCAGCCTACTGCCATTGCAAAGTTTGGCAGGATTAAGATTCCGCAACAACATTACTGGAGTCCCAACTTTGAGGAGGAGCTTGTGGGTTGGGAAATCAGGAGGGTTGAAGGTACTGAAGAATTTCACGGGGTAGTGAACTGCATCACATGTTTGTAATACCGAATTTACTGACCTGTACTCCATTTCTATACGCTGCTTAGAACGACTTAAGCAGCGTGTCATTAATCATAGCTGCTTTCTCTTTTTAGTCGTTTGAGGGTTAGAATAGCACGCTCGCAAAGCCAGGCCATAGATTTTTCCAAGAACCCAAGGCTGCAGGCATAGTCACTTTTCCGGCGGATTTGGGGTATTTTCCGTCCTCTTGGAGAAGAAGTTCGGAGAATTTATCAGCGGAAATATCGGCATTTAAATGGGCCGTCATATTGCTTGACAGAGAGAGAGAGAGAGATAGCTTTTATTATGAGGGGTCACAGATAAAGCATTTTAATGCACGCCTTAATCTTGTCAACTCGAGTTCCCCTCGGTATTATTGGAAGAGTCTGCCGGGAGTCTCCGGCAAACATCAAGGTGCCCCCCCCCCCCCCACATCACTCCATCGTTACCTCTAATATGTTTGAGACTTCTGCTCAGGGCTTTCAAACATGCGCCTATGTTCTCATACCAATTATAAGTTTACAGTTCCGTAGCACTTGGACTATGTTGCGGTGTTTTGCAATGTTGCACATGGGGGTTTCTAAACGAATAAGGTTGAGAACCTCGGCTATTTTGCCACCCGTCAACATAGTAGCAGCGATGCCAGACGATGTGACAACCAAGACAATGTCATGATCACTCCTTATGTTTGCGAGGACTAAGATAATAAAAAGGGTCTTACCACTGAACTAGGAGCATCCAGGATATGCACAACACATGACTCAATGCTGTCAAGGATTTGCGAATAGACAGCTCATCCATTAGTGATTTCTGGTCTTTTAACACCTTGTGATGAGGAATCCGTGTCATACATAGTTTTCCTCAGATAATCTCTCAAGTCTGCTCCAGAGCTTTTGCTTGGGGCAACACATACTGTATCAAGTTTTGTCCACCCAAACATCACACTGCGTCCTCAATCAGCACCATACATTTGTTATACACCTCCTCAAACACGTGCTGTGTCCTTTCTTGCAACTTCTCTCCACTTGCCGTGTGATGTGTTCTGATATACTGTCTTTGAATGTTTCGAAGAGTTGACAGAGTATCAACATCACAGTGAAAACAACCCTTAGTTTAAAAAGAGAATCAGACAGGGCAGCTTCATCTAATGTAGTGTGCCAGTGCCTATCATCTTCTAACAAACCTAATTCCTTGCATGTAGACTGGAATGTGGCATGGAGGGCACCAATAGGGTTGTTTTGATTCTTATTTTATATGACCCCCTGAATTTTAATTTTCAAAGGCTGAACATCAAAATTTCTTCTTACACGTGTCTAATGGATTTTAACGAAGAATATTCTTGCCAACTAAGTTAATTGGTTTCTGAGATACGGTGATTTTAATGTTTGTTTTATACATCTTCGACCCCAGTTTATAACCTTTCAAAAACTGAAAATCAATATATTTTGTCTTAAACTTGTCGAATTGATTTCAACAAAGAGTCTTTCAGTCGAGCTTCTAGGTTCTGCCGTTTCCGAAATAGCCTAAAACTTTAACCCCCCTTATTAACCCCATTTGGGGTCGAATTTCGAAAAATTCCCTCTTAGTTGGTGCTTACTAAGACTATTTGACTTCTTAAAGAAACGCAGAATAATGACTTTGCAATGCTTAAATTGCGTTTTTTATGCACAGCGGTATGTCATGCACTGTACTTATTGCTAGCGTAGCCATCATAAGTTCAACGCCGATCAAAAGTTCTAATTATATATAAATCACATATATGACTTAATTTTTTAACATCATATATATTTCCCACATTCAGTACAATTAATGTCTATAAATCACATCTATGACTTAAGCCATTTAAGACATTTTTATTTAGCAGCCTGTATATTTACCAGTTCAGTACAACTAACGCCATACGTTATACAGTGTCGATCACAAGTTTTAATTATATATAAATCACATATTAATTTAAGACATTTTTATCTTTTTATTTACCACCCTGTATATTTACCATTTCAGTATAACTAACGCCATACGTTATACAACGTCGATCAAAAGTTTTAATTATATATAAATCACATAGCCATTTAAGGCAATTTTATCTCTTTATTTACCATCCTGTATATTTACCATTTCAATACAACTAACGCCATACGTTATACAGCGTCAATCAAAAGTTTTAATAATATGTAAATCACATATCAATTTTAGACATTTTTATTTACCACCCTGTATATTTACCATTTCAGTATAACTAACGCCATACGTTATACAACGTCGATCAAAAGTTT
>WYDF02135168.1:0-22981 GCA_009867245.2 Adranes taylori
CAGTGGCAAGACACGACTTTGCCTTTACGATGGAATTAATTAAAACAATGCAATTACTATGCAATTTCGAAAATGGTATGTTCTATTTGTATTTACTTATAATAAATATTACGGTAAATATTTTACATATTATGCAACTATAACAGTGATATTTAATATTTTTTCTACAAACAAAAGAAAGTTTTAATTAATGTCAACCCATTTCTAATACGTTGAACACTTATAAATTGGAACGTATGTGGTAACCCTAGACAGAGTAAACGTATACAATACTCTTCAACAGTTTAAAAAAGACCTACAGCTTATATCTACATCGTACACACGTATAATATGCGTAGTGCTACTACGATTTCAATGTTAACGCTGACAATCCGCCGAGGATTCGTTCAATACAATCTAGTAATTCGATTAACCTTTGACTCACAAGCAATAATAATTAGATTCCTGAAATGATGTTAGTTACTTCCAACTGAAGTAAAACATATATTTTAAAGCTCAATGTGGTCTTAATACGAGAAATTATTACGTTCATAGGAAAAGATAACAGAAGTATCTTCATCTTGGAGCAATGCAAATTTACCCCAAGAATCAAATTCTATTTCATTGCAACTGACGCTGATCCTGCAAACAAAATTTAAGAGTTGAGCTCCTCATGTGTGGTATTATTTTAAAGAGAGTTACAAAGAGTATCAAAATGTATACAAATATACAGGGTGTTACTAAAAAGTTTTTTCAATTGACGAATTGAGGTCCCTTGGCCTAACAAAATTTAAGAAATTTAATCATTTAGATTTTAAACAGGTTACAACATCTGTTGTAAACTATCCTTGTTAAGGTAGCTTAATAATTTTAATATGTTAGTCACAATTCAAAAATTTTAAAGTGCCTTTTGCCAAATTAAGCTTTGGTACTTACATATAAGCGTTGTTAAAATAAAGAAAAATTTCTTAATATGTTTATTTTTAGGGATCGATAAGACTGTCTTTAATAGAAGTTGCCAAATAACAGTGAATTATATCCAAACTATAAACTAATAATAGCACATAATGTAAAATAATTACTCTAAGGAAACAATACACTTTAACTAAAAGTTTAAAAATCATTAATAAAAGAAAGTGTTAAATATGGACTATTCCTACCTTAATCAAGCTGGTTTTGATTCAAGTTGTTTACAAGCAGCTATCGAATCGGGTCCATTAGCAGGAGTACCATGCGCCTATGGCGATTTAACATCAAATGCTTGTGGTCCAATCGGACCACATCATCATCAATATGGTCGCTATTCAATGGCGACTCGTGGCTATGGATCAAACACATCGGTTGGAGCAGGTGCTGTTCAATCTGCAACCGGCCATAGCGGAAGTGCAGCCGGTGGTATGTCGAGTTTTGGTGGTGCAACGATGGCGGGTTTTAGTTCGACTGGTGCATTTGGCGGAGCAAGCACTGCAAGCGCACAGTGTGCGGTAATGGGAGGAGCGGGTGGAGTACGCGGATCCACAAGCCATCAATTGCATCATCAGGCGGCGAGTATGTTTCCTGCAACAATGAATTTGCAAGGTTAGTTTAAGCACAATTTTATTTAATTTAAATTCCAAAGCTTTTGAAATGTGACGTTGGAATGTTATATTATTAAATTAAGATCCAGATTAAAAATAGAATATTGAATAATGTGTGTTCAGGTTTAATTCTGATATAACAACAAAAACAACAATCAATAGTGTCAGTGTTTCCCTTAGACTCAAGGCGAAGAAACTATAGAGGAAGGAGTCCTAAGGAAAGTTTATGATCAACTCTAATATAGAATTGAATAAAAAACAGGACTAGCTTTCATTTAATATTGACTTAGTCTATATCAATATTAGGGACACGTCTTTAAAACCAATTTATTTAAAAAATGTATAAACATTTTCTCCTGTCTTTTTATACTGTATTCGGCTTTCTTTTTCTTCTTAAGCCATCTTCCTGACGGAGGTTGGACATCCAACCTACTAGCACGACCTTCTAGCACCCGAAATAGCACCCGAAATATGTTCGTTGACGTTCTGTTATAAGTACTAAAACCAGCAACTCTGTCCTTACCATACCGACCTTTTTCCCCTCAATCTTTCCTTCTATGATGAATCGGAGAATTTCGTAGCGCTTGCCTCGCATGATATGTCCGATGTATTGATTCTTCCGCTTCTGTTTGGTTCTTAACAGTTTTTTGTTTTTTCTCATTATCCTGAGTACCTCCTCATTGGTTTTTCTTTCTACCCATGATATATTTAGCATTCGCCGATACCAGTACATTTCGAATGCATCTATTCGATTATCCAATAACGCGCTAAGCGTCCAAATCTCTACCCCATACAGAAGGACAGGAAATATATAACATCGCAGTATACGAATGCATATTTGCAGATTCAGGTCTTTATTCGTAAAGAGATGCTTCATCGCTATGAATGTACTCTTGGTTTGTTCTATCCATGACAGAATTTCTTTTTTGGGGTTGACCTCTTTATTAAGAAGGATCCCAAGATATTTCAAGGAAGGCATTTGGAGGCCTTCGTCCAGCTGCGACCAGTGTGGAGTTCTCATCAATTATTGCTGAAGACAATGCTTAAGATTTTTAACTCGAACGTGAAGTCTGCTCTCTTTTATGGGTGTGAGACTTCTAAGGGGTCAATGCAGATCTCCTGAGAGTCCAAACATTCATCAATAAACGCTTGAGAGCTATACTGGGAGTACGCTGGCTAAATGTTATTTCTAATGAAGCAGTCTGGCAGCGCACTCAACAGCGGAAGGTAGAGATCATCATAAAGAAGCGGAAATGGAGATGGATCGGCCACACTTCAAGAAGAGTTTGACAACACATTCGAAAGCAGACCCTGATCAAGAACCCCTAAGAAGACAGGCGAAAAGGGAGATCGAGAACGGCGTGGTGTTGGACCTTCAACCCGGAGGTGGCAATCATTGGAAGCTCCTTGAGAAACATTAAGTGAATGACAGTGAAGAGGGTCAGATGGAGAGCTCTAATGTGTGCCCTATGCTTCACACCGGAGTAACACGAACTAAGTCACTTGTTCTATAATCATATAATTGATTCGTATGATAGCTCTTTTCCATGTTTTAGAGACCATGACTACTTTAGTTTTTTCGACATTCATGTACAAACCGAATTGCGCGCTATGATCAACAATGCGATCTATGATGTTCTGAAGGGGTTGTTAGGCTACTTGCCAATATGAACGTATAGTCCGCAAACCGAATATTGTTGATTAACTTGTGCTTCCCTAAACACGACCTCGGAATATATGTTGAAGAGGAGCGACAGGACTCGTTTCTTTATCATCACTTCCTCAGATGTGCTTTCTTCAACTTTGACTGCTGCCGTTTCATTCCAGTATAATTTTGTGATAATATGCAGGTCTCCTGCACTGATGCCGATGTCTCTAAGGATTTCAGCTAGTGTTTAATATGATACACAATAAAATGCCTTTTGGTAATCAATCAAATATGCATACACATCGACATTCATGTCTTTGCAGTGTTGTGTGAAAACATTTAAAGAAAAGATGCTTCCATACCGCTTACACCATTCCTGAATCCGAACTGTGTATCGCTGACTTGTCTTTCACACTTAGTATATATACGGTTGTGAATAGTACGTAAGAACACAATACGCACGTGGGACTGACATTATGCTAATCATGCGATAATTGTGACAATGGGAAGCATACGGTTTTTGTTTTTGCGTAAGGTGACAATCACCGACTTCAACCAGTCTGTTGGTATAATTCCAGCTTTATATATGTCATTATACAAGTGCGTGAGAAGTAGCATACCTACATCATCAGTTTCGACGATCAACTTTATGCATTTTCTCTGAGCCCACAGCTTATCCATTCTTCTGAATTTTAATCGCCCTTCGCAGCTCATCCGGACTCTCAAATGAGTTCATCCGGACTCATCCGGGCTCTCGTTGATTACGTTATTCTCTGGTGGCTGTTCAGGCCTTGCATTATAAAACAGATTCTCAACATATTCCTTTTTGGCTTTTCCTCTGCGCTTATCAAGATTTTTTTATTGTTACGTTTTAATACGCATCGGTACTGTTTACGATGGTGCCGTTAGCTTTTTGATTTTTTTGTGAATATTAAACGAATCCTAATTGGCCTGGAGCGCCTCTGTTTCGCCGCATCTTTCCATCAACCATATCTCCTTTCCTCTTCGACATGCTCCTCTCAGCATTCTGTTCAATTCTTTGTATCAACTGCTACCTTTAGCCTTTTGCTTTCTTCTCTCTTCCATAAGCTGCATAATTTCGTCCGTTATTCATGGCTGTTTCTTATCAGAGCGCGCAAACCCCACATATTTTTCTTGAGTATCTGTCAGAGTCTTCTTTATCGCTATCTATTCAGTTTCTATTCCAGTTGCTCCGGAAAGTTCTTTTAAACGTGGCGTTCAGCTTGTCAGCTATTTGTACTTGTACCTCGGAATCCTGAAGTCTTTTAACATCAACCTGACGTGCCCTGTGTCCATGTTTATTCCGAGCAAAGTGACGTATTTGTAATTTTATCACGACAGGATTGTGGTCACCATCAATGTCTGCGCCAGGATATGTTTGTGCACTTTTTAAATTTTTTCGATGATCTTCGCGATCAGCGGGAGACTTCCATGTTTACACTCGTTGCTTCATGAAGGTTTCTACGGCAGAAAGCTTATGTTTTGTACAGAATTACACCAGTCATTCTCCTCTGGTATTCCTTTGTCGGAAGCTGTATTCCCTGGAAACCTTTCCTTCGCCCCCTTTCTAATTCTAGCATTAAAGTCACTAAGTACTACTATTATTTTCCCTTTTTTCGTCAAGTTTATGGCTTCTTCTATAGTGGAGCAAAAGTCCTCTATTGCGTCATCAGATTCGGCCTTAAAAAGCGCAATTCTTAAATGCAATTTGAAGTAAATAACCAAAATATAAATAAACAAAGTATACAAAAGTAATGTCTGTGTTAGATATGTCCTCCATTTTTCCCTTAAGATCTTTTATTTTTCCCCCGTCTACTAACGATCATCTTGTAAGGAAGGCCTTCGATATCTACAGAAATAGGGGTGACGTTGGGAAAAGGACAAAAAAACACACACACATACATAGAAATTCGGACGACCCGCTTGGAACAGAATCCGCTTGTGCCTTTCTGCGGGAAGCATTCCGTCGCGTCCAATTAGGCGAGCAATCTTTCAAACAGCTGAAGGCTGTGTGTTCCTGTGCAGGCTAGAGGTGATTCCACACACCCATCTGACGTTCTAGTAGTAAAAATGCACTAGATAAAATAAGAGACTATCTAGGGTTATCGTCATTAGGGAAGATAATACGTTTTCCTACTTAATATTTTCAATAATTGAACTTCCACAAACATTTTTTGAATCGTATGGAATATATTAAAAATTAAAATTTTGCAGATATAGAGATATATTTTTACAATACATGTTTTGCAGTGGCGGATGTAGGAATGTCTGCTACAAGACGTAAAGGGAACCTTAGAGTGGCCACTGATGTTTTTCATATACATTTTAAACTTGAACGTCTTCTGTTCTATTTGATTATTTCCAAACAGTGAATAATAATGTTTCAAAATTGCCACAAGAGTAAAATGCAATAAATGCACAGGGTGATAAGATAAACAATATTTTTAACACGAAAGTAACGAGATTTAAAGTAGATGGAAGTTTACAAACATTATCATATATAATTGGCTCCCGATTATCTGAGGTCATTGGGACCGAGACCATCTCAGATACGGAAAAACTCTGATCATACGGAGGAAATTATTTCTTAAAAAAGTCTTCAATTTTTTTCTAAGTTAACCTCGGTCCTCTCTTAGATAATGCAATGTTACGCCAAAGGTGAAGATAGAGAATGTCATGTGGTGTGCACTCTTCTTGTTGTTCTTCGTAAGCGAGAGTGGCGTGGATCAATTTCAGCCCACCGGAATGTGATAGTTTTGTAGTTATCTCATCCATATCGTGGTCTTCTTCACTGTCTTTAACATTGTTAGCCATATCGATAATTTCCTCATCTTGAATCTTCATGTGGACATCTTTTTCATCTGAACATCATCACGAATGTCTTTGCTGTTGATTTGATTTTCAATAGGTAACTCATTGGCTACTTGAACTACTCTCCTGTTCTGGTATTATTTTAGGGGTCCATCTAAGCCAAATAAATTTTTCCATGTTGGTAGTTTTCACCTCATGCTACATCTTTTAATGTGACTTCCTTTAAGCCTTCCTTAACAGTCAATCCTTCGTCTAAGTTTACGGTGTCACATTAGGAGTAGGAATATAGCTTTAATATCATCACTGCATAGCTCTTTCGCATTTGGGTGAGATTGCGCATTGTCTAACAATAAAACAGCTCTCATAAGGAGCTTATTTTTTTCAAAAATACTTAATGGACAGCAACAAATTCTTTAAAACCCCAATCACTAAAAATCGTACTATCCATGCACTTCTTTGGTTGCAGTACATTGTTGGCAGATAGTTGACTTTAATATTTTTAAAGACTCTTGAGCTTTTAGACTTTCCAATAAGCAGATGCTTTAGTTTCAAAGAACCAGAAGCATTGCAGTCAGCCAGAATTATGACTCTCTCTTTACTTTTTTTTTAAATCCAGGAGCAGTTTTTTTTTTATTTTGCTGCTAAGGTTTTTGAAGGTAGCATTCAAACGTTAAGACTAGTTTCGACTGAGTTGAAAATTTGATCTGAGGTCAATCCTTCATTGAAAACGATTTATTCCATTTTAGACTGAACGTCCGAAATTTCAGATGAGGCAGCTGATAGTTTTTCCCCACTAATTCTCAGCTGCGTTATGCTATATTTCTTCTTCCACCTGTCCAGTCATCCATCGCTTGCAGTGAATGTTTCCTCGCCATCTTTAAAGTTCTCGTGGAACTCAGGGGCTTAACCCAGCTCGGTTAACCCAGATGTTTGGTTGACCGGGACTCGGATAATCATGTACAAAAGAGAGTCTACTGTACTTTCTTTTGTTACAGAGATGCCCAATAAGGATTGTGTTATTGCCTGTGATTAGCAAGATTTCTATGAATTATTGTTTGTTGTTCCAGTTTCAGTGTTTTATTACCATTCGTCTATAGGGGAAAGTCGGGTAAGATGACGATAGTAAGTTTAAATTTTTTCTACATTCTTTTCAGTAACTATTTCAATTCTTTGGTCATGGTAATTATTTTAGTTTGTTACACAAAATGTACACATTTTTATTTTCATAACTTCCAAATTAATGAAAACCATGTTTCAGTCTGCCTCCAAAATCATTGCAAATTGTACAAAGTTCATTCTCTATGGTGTTATAGTCATTATCATCGTCTTCAGCGTAATTAACGGATACAAAGAATTTGAGGAATCATTACTTCAGAAAAACAAGTTTCTTCCAATTTCTTTTTATTTGCATTTTTTCTTGCTGGCTTCTTTATTTGTCTTCTACTTGTTTATTATGCAAAGCTTTTTAACGGGGATACTCGTTATATGCAATAACGGTAGTTTTTTTTGTTCTTTTTATTTTCGTGTTGCAATTGATAAAACATGTAAGCCAAATATAGTTGCATGAGATGGTACAGAAACATCAGCATTGATTAAAACATTTGATGGTTCAGGCTTTGGATTTTCTGTAGTAGTATCAGTTAATATAGCAAAAGATTGTAGCATATGTTTGCACGGAGGTTGACGTAACTGATTTATCATTATTCGTGATTGTGTCATTATAAAGCCTTTCTGTTGTTATTGATGGTTCAAAATCAAAGTCAGAGGATATTTAAGGGAATAAATCCTGTTGCTTTAAAGCCTTGTGTGGTATTGCAGCAATTTTATTGTATGCTACATTAAAGAAGGCCACGGTATCTTTAATTGTAATAATTACCTCTGGATGTTTAGTCAAATACTCAGTACATGTACCTAACAATTCATACTTTTCATAATCGTATTATAACATTCATACATTGTCCATCCACACCTCTCATATAGCAAGTAGTCAGATTGACATCGTCATCTTAGCCTCAATCGCCATTTATAATTTAAGTGCAAAATAATAATTCATCATTAATCTACTTACTCAGACTTTCTTTGTACAATAGAGTTAGAAAAGGACAAAATACAATACAGTTGAAAAGGAGTAATCAATTAAAATAAAGACACCAAGTGTGCTTGATTAAAATTTTAGAAATATGTCTAACAACATTTTACTATGCATCATAACCGTACAATAAGTAATTATTTCCATGAAATTTTGAAATGGTATTTTTGTGATCGTATTTCATACAAAACAATTAACTTATCAAAACATTTTTATTATACAAAATATCTACTGTTTGAGATTTTTTTTTCAGTGTTCAGTTTGGCTGAACAGCATCTTACGGTTAGGGTTATGTTAGGTTAAGTTATATCTTTATGAGAAGTTTTCACATTAAAACAAAATCTTTTCAACAACTCTTAGCAACGCGGATCGGGTATATGATTAATGAAAATAAGAACGAGAAAGCTATGTGTATAACAGGTGATTCTGTTGAATAGAAAGTACATACATATTCAATCTTTTGTCAGTAAAAGAATATTTACATTATATGATTTTACAGTTGATTGGGTTGGAAGCAATTGTTTCGAGTTGGAAAATATTATGTCAACGTCTTTTTTATCGAACAAAAGACAAAATGTATTTATCTAACAAAACGCGCATAAAAAATAGAGAATATTCTTCGTGATAGAATTTATATAAAATTTTTCTTAGCTTTGTTCTGTTGCTTTCTGTAACAAGTATAAAGAATATACATTTTATGATTAAAGAGAAAATTGTAAAAGGGTTTGTTAAAAAAATAACGTTGAATAGAGTAAATCAAGTTACTAGGAATATGAAAAGTTCAAACACAATTTTTCAAACAAACACAAAGAAACTAATCTCCTATCTGCCATAGCAACTTGTGCACACTCAAAAACAACAGGTTCTTTAAAAAGGTGATACTGGATCAACGATTGCAGTAAGCAATTCCCTGATGAAATTCAATGAGTAATCCACTAAATTATAAATTGACTAATCAAATCTAATTCAATTTTTTTTAAATACATACAATTTAACAAATCAACCAATCAATATAATAACAATTAATTAAATAGTAATATAAATATAAATTAAAATTATAAAGATGCAACTCGCTCATAATAAACATTCCGCGTAAATGGTCAAACAATATGGTTTGATGTCGAACCATTATCAAAAGACTTGCCAAAGCGAGTGGGAATATATTTTCAACCATCCCCGACATTTGGGCGCGTTATTCGCAAAGAATGCCGCACTGTAACATGTTTCGCCGAACAAGCTAGCGACAGGCTTTATCTCATATTTGTATGAGTGTAGTTTTCACACAGATAAAAAATGTATTTCTGTATCGGGATATTTCTTTTGCGGAGGCGATTTTATTGTTATTGTTCTTTTTTGTACTGGTAAAAGAGTTAACGAATTTTTCCACCACCCAATTTAAAATAAGCCGTTAAGCTTTGGTCCCTTTTGTTGCTTTCAACGAATCCGATTGGTTGTTATCCATATGAGAATTTAGTATTTGAGTATGGCTTCTAACGCCTATACTACTTTATTTCAAAGTGTAGAAGAGTTTTCAGTCTTTTTATTACAATAGAAATGAAAACGATCCTATATTCAACTATAATAATTTCAAAACTCATATGATATTCGTATTTGATGTTTAGAATCAGAACGAATCGATCAAGTCTTCTGTTATCGATATGAAAATAGAAATTGAAACTAATAAAGTTTTAAAAGGTCAAACAAATGCGTATGCCTTATAATCAGCGATACAATTTACTAATATAAACCAATGAAAAATCATAGAGGAAAACTTCTCAAACGACGACAAAGATGACATCATATGCGAATAAGTTATTCGAATAGTATTATCTTGCAAATTTGATGGAATGCAAAGGGGGCGTATACAATACGTCCCCTTCCATTCACTCCAACGAACACAGTTTTCGCGTTGAATAGTTTTATAAGTACACCTTAACTTCAAATAACTTCAAAAGTAAAAAGAGTTTAGTCGTGATTTCATCGTTCTCAGCTGAAACACCCATTCAAAATGTCGTCTTCGTCGTCTAACTATTATAGTTGTGGATGTACAAGGTTTTGATGTTTCAAACTTTACACCTAAAGAATGTAGTGTAATAAATCAGAATTAATCACTTATTAAACATTATAATCTTCTGAAACCTGTTGTATCATGGCATCAACTACGAAGCGATTTGAAAGAACTAGCTCTGTATTTGGTACGATATCATAAGAGAATACGATATTCAAAAGAAAGGTAAAATGCTTGTTTGGGACATCGAATATGATTTAATAGAAAATTAACTTGCCGATGAAAATATAATTACGATTTATGTGAAAGGTAATCATAAATTTCCATATTCAAAATCGCTGATAGATTGTGAACGAGAACGAATTGGAAGAAATATTCATGTTATAAATCTGGAAAAGTACACTGATTGTCCACGACTACTGAAACGAATTTCAGCAATTTGCATACATCATGAAGAAAGGTCAAGATGAAGAATGCTGATATTGATATAAAATTTTAGGTATTGTATTATTTACGTATATGTATTGTTAAAGAAACCATTTTTTCAATAAATATTTAATATATATAATTATTTTTGTGTTTCGTTTCTATAAATGCTCTGTGTGTTAAATTACGTCATCATTTTGATTAGCTGCTAATCACATTTCAATATATTTCATAAATTTTTTCATTCAAATCTTTTTCAAACACCCCTGTACATTTATTTTTATATTTCCCCTGATAGAATCATTATAGTAAATCTAGTTACTTATTATTTTAAATCTTGTTACTTTTTATTTTGAATCTAATTATTTTAAATTCAAATTTCGTGCCAACTTCCGATACCGGACATGCCCAGTCCTCCAGTCCTCCGCCATATTGCATTTTTATTTACCACATGTCGAACGCAAACATTAGTTATGTTAGATCCCACAAATGACAGCGTGACGTCACTGATGACGTTTAGTACTAGTTGAGATAAAGTCTTGGCGGCCGTCTAGAATCATCCCTTCCCTACTACTCACGAAATTTAGCAAAAGGCGTTTTTAATACAATGCTTCTATGTTTTTGATCGCCTAACGCTACTCATTACCGTCTGAAAAGTACTACCCCTTACATTTTCTTAGATAATCGTTACAAAAGCAATGCAACTTTGATCTTTAGAAATCTCGACAGATCAGGAAGAAAATTTTCTATTGGTCGAACTACAACCTTCCTACAATTTTTGCGACAGTAGCTTCGAATGCCACAAACTTCGGGAACACACCAGAAGCAGCTTCTTTACAGAACATTTGCATAAAAGGACCCTCTCAAGCTAGCATTCCTCTGACGCATTTTGCGTGTTATTCTGATAGTTCTTGAGTGAGGATCTCGCACAGCTCAACCAGAGATAATTGTGCATTAGATGACCAACTTATTCTCATAGAGTGAGCTAAATTCGCACTTTTGAATTTTTTGGCATTTGTAGTAAGCGCCACCAACAAAAATCGCTTAAGTATTTTATTTTATTTAAATTAAATTCAACTTCAGTCAATAACAAAAAAAATTCTACATCGAATCAGGTATACATAAAGTACTTCTGAGAATAATAGGTGGCCAGAAGCAGTAGAAGAGGGCGCCAAAAGTCTGGTCTATAAAATGAGCAGAGATAAACACGACAGGAAACCCGAAAGACCAATCAAACAGCGCATTCCACGCATACCCCGGCTGCTAGTAAACGTACCTCTTCCTTTCACTCCGCGAAAGGAGAAAGAAATATCTACGATAATTGTAAAGTATAATATAGTTTGTAAGTGAAATGTTACAACGTGCCCGATGGGGTTGTATTTACTGCTGATAGAGTTAAAAGTAACTGACAATTAGAGCTTTCAAACCGTAATTATTTCATCTAGTAATACATATCAAAACTACGCACAAAGTTATGAAGAATTTTCCTAAAACATGAAGTGTCTTTTATTCTTAACAATATTTTCCTGTTCGCTCTTCCTTCCTGCATTTTATTCATAACCTAATCATAAATTTTTACTGGATCGGTTTAAAATGATTCTAATACAAATTATTTTATTAAAAAAATAATTATATTCGATGTATTGAACAATTGCCATTCTTCTGCAGGTCAATGGATGATGTACACCATTATTTTTCCATTATTTTTTTTGTATTTTTTTGGTATAATAGCGGTAAAAACAATCTAAAGTATAAATGTACAATGCCGATTGCAAGCCACATGAAAGAACATAACTCAATTCGGTTGATTTTGGGCATAAACGCCTTATTTACCTTTTTTATTGAAAAACGTATAAACTACAAAAGAAATATTATGATAAAACATAATAAAGCACAATAAAGAATTTCCAATAAACTTATTTTCTATAAAAGTTAAAAAAAGTTGATGAAACATTATAATATTTAACTAGCTAGATGTACGTTAAAATAGTACCTGTATATTTGCAATTAGGTGGAAATAATTATCCGAGGAGTTGTATTAAAAATTCAACGGAAAACACACAATTAATACGCGCCTAGAACTATAACCGATCCCGTAAACTTAATTTCTAACCAACTTTCACACGAAATTTTGCATCGCCTTTCATAATTCACTATGAACTTGGCTTTAGGGATGATTATACACACTACACATATAGTTTATCTCTTAGCTTTAGAGGACTGCCTTGTTCAACAGCATTTGGTTAACCATAATATGAATGAATATGGAATTAGAGTTGTTTTAGATGGTATTTGAAATGATTGTTTCAAATTTTATCACAAAAGGTTAACAAAGCAGTTCAAGTTATATTAATAAACTTTCAATTTTAGATCTAATACAATCAGATCTAAAATATTTACAGCAATTAATTCAGTTACAGTAATCAATTCTTGGGAAACAGTTTCCACTTTTTCCTCCCTAGACGAGATGAAAATCATAAATAAAGACAAAACAAATAGTACCCGACTTATCAAAGAAACCCAACACAAAAAAAATTGGGAATTGCTTATTTCTCTACATTGATTCCTTTTAGCTTGCTACACTTTTCCCAGCAATGTTCAATAGCTTGGATACGTTGTTTATAGTGAGATTACTCGAGCTCCTCAAAACAGCCATCAACCGCAGATTTCACTTTTTGTTGAGCAAATTTTTCCCACTTTTTCAAGGTTGGAAACAAAATAATTTAAAAGTGCTAAATCAAGCGAATTTCGGTGGCCGAGCAAGCAATTCGGAACCAAACTCATTGATTTTGGACAGATGTAGAAATTGCTACATTTTTTTCATCACTTAAACTCTGCCGTTTGCATAATTCTCGCCATTTATTTCTCCTTTCTGAAGATAATCAATAAAAATTATCCCACACGCAACCCAAAAAACTGACATCATGACCTTGTCTGCAGGCGGAACTGTCTTCGCCTTCTTTGGAGCCGCTTCTATTCTTCCAGTCCATTGTTTCGACTATTCTCTCTTCTCAGGTGTGAAGTGATGAACCCATATTTTATCCACAGTTATGAATGAACGCAAAATCTCAGTTAATATGTACTGCCATTTTGTAATACCATTTTGTAATACCATCTAATACCATCTAATACCATTTTGTGGATTGCTTTTACCATTTCTCGCTTGATCACTTCATTTGGTCAACATTTGCGATGTTCGTGTTGAGAGCTCGCAGGGCGTCATTTAAGCGTTGCCATCCAATATTTTACTATTGTAAACAAAGGACCAGACTCCTCCAGAGAAGGAGTTACTCCAACAAATATCACTGGGGCAGATTCAAATGAATCTTCTTCAGAATTTACTATCCTCCGGAAACGTGATTCTCGAGTGCCATGTCCGCTTAACGTGAGACCGCACGTTGTTCCATTGTTGTTCCACCGATCCTCAATGGCTTACTGAGGGCACGGGTAGCTACGAGTTCGTGATCTTGCGGGCAGCTGAAATAAACTTACTGCTAATTAGTGAAACAGCATTAACAATTGTACAAAACACGTCTATTGCTCTTCAAAATACAAACAACGCAAGAAATACACAATTAAATGTCAATTCATTAAATGTCAAATCAAACAGTAGCGCATTAATGACGATTAGCGAATAATAAATAAAATAATAAATCAATCAATGAATACGAAATGTTCTATACAAGCGGTGCATATAAAGCGGTGCAAACGTGCGGTGATAAAATAACAAAACAATAATTATGCGGGAAGTATGTAAAATCGGGGTGTAATACAACGAGAAGGCGGGGAGGAACTGTCTACTATAGCTCAATTATTAGGACAGTGGCAATGACAGGAATACCTGGAACCGCAATAGATCACTCGACACCCCGGCGCTCGACGGTGTTTAGAATTCTGAGTGACTAAAAGAAATGTCGGCGATCGAAGGTTAGAAACATACGCTCTAGTGGGGTAGCGATCTATAAGGAAATCCGATCTAAAGCGATCTAATTTTGAAAAAGTGGCTAAGTAGAACAATGAAGGGTTACGACTCCATAAGAACAGAGTTTTAATTTTGTGTAAGTGAACAAGTTTTTTACATACTTTGTATGTGGCTTGAATAAATCTCAGTTCGTAATATTGCGTTGACGTCTTATCTTGTGCTAAAACATGTGATCGACTGAACAGCCTCAAGCGAAAAAGAGACAAATGAATACAACAATTAAATGACAATGAATTAATTTTACGAAATCTATCAACACGACAAAAAATTATATTGATTTAATGCGGATAAAGTGTATAGGTACGACTTGCATTTGCGACTTTCCTTTGTGATGTTGGAAATATATCAATATAACACCTGCAGATTTTGTGAGATGGATGGTCATAAAAGGCACTGATGTCCAAATACATCATAATAGTTTATGGATTTTCCTACAGGTGCGTTTATTTCAGACATTTGTTTCAATAATTCGCCGCAAGTTTTTAAACAATAATTCACACAGATATGCTGGTCTATATATGTATGTATATTCTCGTTGCGAATTTTTAAGACATATTTCTTTATCTCATAACCGTCTTAAAAAAGCGTTATTATTTTGAACTCCTAGTCATGTAAAACCCCACAACCACTTTCAATATATAGAGTGTTTATATACGCTAACAATTTACTTACAAATGCCTAACATAGCCTAATATCAGCAAGATGCAATTCTGTGTTGGTCATATTCGTATCTTCATAGCCACTTGAATATTTGAGGTATGCATAAAACATAATCGCTTGTCGCCGCAAAACAAATGTTTCAATTGCAATACCTACTCACCTGCGTATAACTTAATATTACAATGGGCCGGATTTGAAGAATCAGCCCGACTGGATAAAATAAATAAACAGAGTTTCATGCAAGAGCATTATATGTTATATAATATTCTTATAGTTCATCAAACGTAAAAACATAACCTATTACAAACATTAGATCTTCAATATCTTTTTTTTAAATATAAATCCATAAAGTACCGAATGTTAGGCCAAGTGTTTTAAATATTTTAATAATTATACAATAGTTATTATTTAAAATTTTTATAATACCCACAACAATAAATTAATTTCTTTTAACGGAAATTTATACAGAATAGGAAACTAATATACACAATCTCTTTGCCCGAAATGTATGACATTCATAAATAGCAGCCATTTTAATTTGCAAATGATTTTATCAGCTAACTAAACTAGAAAGTCGAAGCGAAGCACAAGACAGATTCCTTCAAAACATTTGCGGACACTTTTCACGGGAAGTTTACTGAACTACACTATCTTTATAGATAGTGAACTACACATACTTTCTCCCCTGTGTTCAAGGCTCGAAAATACTGAAGAACAACCGAAATATATACAATACAATGTTTAAGTTTTAAATTAGTTTTGGTGATTTTATTTACATATTTATTTCCTTTAGTATTCCTCCAATGAGCATAGGGCATCTGTGAGGGCTTTCCAGCGGTTTCTATTTTTTTTTGCTATGGATTTGATTGTGTTCCAAGACTTGCCGATTTCTACCTCCTCGTCCTCTACAGTTCTTCGCCATGTTTGTCGAGGTATTCACCTTTCCTGGGGTTCCAGTCAGGAGTCTGTTTGGAAATATGTTCAGGGCCTCGCCGTAGTGTGTAACTAATCCTGTGCCATTTTCTCCTTTTTATGTGGGTAGCGCATTGAGTATGTCCTGTTCTCTGCCATAGTTCTTTATTGGTAATTACATTTGGCAATCGCAATTTTGTTTTTAATATCATCATCATCATCATCATCATCATCATCAATCAGCCAAGTTGTGTCCACTGTTGAACATAGGCCTCCCGTATTCTAGTCCAGCGTCCTCGATCCTGTGCTGCACTCATCCAGTTTGGTTAGATTCTTAAGATATCATCAGCCCACCGTATCACTTGATGAACTGGAATCAATTCGTTGATAGTTTGATAACCTAATATAGATAACCTGGATAGAAATTGCTTTGATTGATCTAGCGGCTGTCGTGTATTGATGGCTTCTTCGTTTATTAAATATTTCATTTGAGATCTCATCATGATAAAATGATTAAGTTATTCTTTTTTCAAATATGAGGAGATTCGTTATTTGTGGGAGTAACTCTTTTCCACTATGAAGACTATCTAAAGAGTAACTCTTTTTTTTTCACATAACCAGTTCATTATTTGTAACAAGTTTCTCGTAGATGATGTTTGTGTATCACGATGAGTTTCCATTGACTTCCCATTTTCCCATTGACTTCCCGATATCCACGATGACTTCACATTTACTTTGATGTGGGGCTGTCACGTCACCCATTTATAATAAAAGGATATATAATTCTGTTTGTTTTTCTTTCAATAAATAAACAATAGCAAGGTACGTTACTTTGTTGAGTACCTTTAGCAAATGAGAAATGAAGCAATAAATATATAAGAAAAATTGGTATCATAGTCAGATAAACACAAGAGCAACAAAACGTTCCTCTTAGTAAATGGGAGATAGACACTGGTCAAGTAAACATCAAGGCTCAAATTTTGTGACCCTTTAATTAAATGGTAAATAACATATAAGTATATAAGGAAAACATAGGGATAAATAAATAATATAAAGTAAAGTTACCAGTAGACGAGCCCATCTCAAATTGAGGGGACTTTGTAAATGGGATATATAAAGACAAAAAACATAAGGCAAATGCACCAGTAGACGAGCCATTCAATAAATAGCTTCCTTTCATGAGGAGTGTACGCAATCAGCAAACAAAAAGGAAACGAGTAAGCAACAGATATCCAATCGTACTAAATACTCAATGAGTCTCTTCTATTTTCCCTCACTTCATATGAGTTACATATTTTAAGGCATCAAATATAAAAAAAGTTGATCCCTCATTTTCAGTTTAAAACGAAGTGTTGCCCATCACTACAACTGACTGATGCATTTTAAAATTCAAATAGGAGAGATCAATTATTAATTTCAATTCTTTAAAAGTTAGTTAGAAAATAAAGAAAGCTACAAATAATGTAAAATACAAATATATTTGTTTACTTTTATACATTATTGTAATAAAAACTAACAATACTTGCTGCGACAAGTGTATGTCTATTTGTTGTTGAGGCAATGAGAGGGTAGGTTACGTTAACGAAAATTACTCTCAGCTGCTCTCTGAGCTACTACTTCTAAGATCAATAGCTTTAAACGTAAGTCCGGAAGCAACTTATTTCTCCCCATCCTTCTGCTTTCTCTCTTTCGCCATTTCGACGTTCATCAAATGAAGTCTACTAGTTGTTTGGGTGCTGCGAAAATTGGAGAGATAAAAGGTGTAGGAAAGGGACAATTTTAGATGTAATAGGAGGGATATCTGTCTATCCGACAAATTCTTTCTAATTGCATTTTGTATGGAAAACGTAAAGTTTTGAGTAAAATGGCGTTTCGATAATCGCCGTACAATTTTTATTTTTATTGCGAAATAAAGGAACTTTCATCAAACCTAGTTTGATAAAGCCTTTTTAATTTTTTTATTGCTCAAATTGATTAATGTCTTTTATTCTTTTGAATGTTCCTCAACTTTTATTTTTCTAACCTTCATAGGAACCAAGATAATTAAGGTAGTGCAATTTTTTTAACGGTTGTTAAATTACTGCCAACTTTATTTGTCGGTTGTTTTTTTAAAGTTGCTGAATCGCTAATTAGAATAATTTTGATTAATTTACCCTAACAAACTATTGTGCTAATTGAATTTAATAGACGAGTCAAAATTACAAGATTCAACTTTCGTTTTATGCAAGATAAAACAAAATGTAGGACTTCCAGTATATGAAAGATGGGGTGACGATTACGTCCACGAATTTTTCGCCCTAGATAACGTTCGTCCTAGTTTATTCGCCCTAGATAACGTAAAAACCAAATCTTTTCATTTACTTCTCAAATTACAACATTGAAATAAAACATGATTTTCTGATGGGTGCATTCATGAATAAAAAGAAAATAAAAATATCACTTTTTGTATTTTTACGTCATTAGGGGATACCCAGCCATTTCTAGTAGTTCACTTGTGATGTGATAGCAGTTCACTTGAACTCACATATGATATGTTACTCTAATATCATTCCGTAATTTATTTTTACAGGTGGTCTATCTTATAAAGTGTATCCTGGCCATGATGGTGTTCTAACAGAAAAGCGTAAACAGCGTAGGATACGAACGACATTTACATCCGCTCAACTTAAAGAATTGGAAAGAGCGTTTCAGGAAACTCATTATCCGGATATCTATACACGTGAGGAAATTGCAATGAAAATTGATCTAACTGAAGCTCGAGTCCAAGTAAGTTTAAACATTCTTATAATCATTAAATTAATTTTATTTTTTGTCAAAATCATGTAGTTGGTAGGTGAGTCAGATTGATCAGTAAGTTTCATTATTTTATAAAAGTATGTGTTATTGAATATGATTTAAATAACAAATACATAATCCTTAAACCTTTTCCTAAATCCCTGAAACTACACCCCTAAAGCTTTTTACAGCTTAAAAGTATATTGTATTTGGATGTCTCTTAAAAATATAATCAAAAATAATGACTATATATTTGTCGATATTTAATGCCTATTAAATCAATTGTTTCTTTCACAATTTATTAATAATTGTCATCCCTACTAAAGAATTCGAAAATAAGTACTAAAGTAATATACATTACGCAACACATCACTTATGCGATAAAATATAATAATGTTTCTGTCGTTGACTGTTGTTGAGCGTATGTTAAAATGTAATTTTCTAAATTTCTCCATGTACGATGCGTAAAAACCACCTGAGCTACATTTTGAATTTTTTATTATCTCGTGTTTAAAGCCAACGTTGATGTATGACATAAGGAATAAGGTCGTCAACATAGCTTTCTATCATGTGGCTTGAAATTTATTTGAAGAAATATATTTTTAATCTAATTTTTTTATTTTCAATGTAAAATAAAAATGATATTTAGTTAATTGTTAACTAAAGTCTACATATAGTTCATTTTCCAAGCATCGTTATGGAATGTGTCACTACCTCCTTACTTACTTATCCTGGCGCTACAGTTCTTGAAGAACCTTGGCCGCGGCAACAACATCTTTCCGCCATTCGTCTCTCGATGCAGCTTTCCTCCTCTATTTTCGGATATCAATCTGCGTAGATCTTCGGACACATCATCCATCCATTTCTTGCGTGGACGACATATGAGACGACTGCCTTCTGGTTTGGTATTCAATACCTTTTTCGGTAGTCTGGTGTCATTCATCCTCTCATCGTATCCGAGCCATCGTAATCGGGCTGCTTTAATGTCATTGACGATTAATGCCCTCTTATACAGGTCTTCCAGTTCCGCATTTCTTCAAATTCTCCATCCATCTCCGTCATGTATGGCTTCAAAAATTTTCCCAGACTCCTAGGTGGTTTTCAGTTGCCTTTGTTAGTGTCCATGTTTCTGAGCCATTTGTTACTACTGGTTTGATGATTGTAGAATACACTTTCACTTTTAGCTGCT
Organism: Adranes taylori; assembly: GCA_009867245.2. Classification (NCBI taxonomy): domain Eukaryota; kingdom Metazoa; phylum Arthropoda; class Insecta; order Coleoptera; family Staphylinidae; genus Adranes; species Adranes taylori. The sequence goes on from WYDF02135168.1 coordinate 20,078, forward strand.
TGGATATTAATGATGACTTAGGCAGATTGAGCAAACTGTAGTACCATCTGTTTGCAACTGCTATTCGAGCTTCAATTTCAGTTTTCAGGTCATTGTCTTCCGTTACGATTACCCCAAGATATTTAAATTGTTTAACTCTCTCGAATCATTCCCGGACAGTCTTGTGCATCGGGTCTTGTGCATGCTGTTAATCATATATTAGGTTTTTGTATGGTTAATTTCTAGTTCTATTGTGGCTATTTCGGACTTCAGGGTTTCTACATTTTCCCTCAGTGACGCTTCTCTAGTAGCTACTATATCTATGTCGTCAGCGTAAGCGAGATTTTGCCAAGTCCTGTTAAATATTCAACCTCCAGCGTTAATAGAACACATTATTACAACTGCCTCCAGTGCTAGATTGAAGAGTAGGTTAGATAATGAGTCTCCTTGCTTTAATCCTCTCCCTATCAGAAAACTGTCTGTCAGCTCTCCCTTAACTAGCACTTTGCCGCGTTTGTCAGTCAACGTAATTCTTAGTAGCCTAACAAGTTTGGAAAGTATTGCGAATCCTTCTTCCGTCACTCTATAAAGTTGACCTCTCAAGATTCTATCGTACGCCGTCCGAACGTCTATGCACAATTAGGGTAAGGTGGTATTGTATTAGTAACACTTTCAAAGTACCATTCTCATGGAAAACATTTAATCAGTGGTTGATCGGTTGCTTCTGAATCTCCAATGGTATTGGCTCAGCGCTTCTTCTACTTGAGGCTTTAGTCTAGCGGCTATAACATTTGTAAGGATATTTTAACCAGTATTTAGTAGGGATATTCCTCTATAATTAGCACAATATATCTTATCCCCCTTTTTATGCAATTGTAGAATCAGTGACCAGTTCTGCAGGAATACCATCTTCTGCAGCGGTTTTGTGGTTATTTAAGTATGTTATAGCATCCTTCACCTCTTCCACCGCATCTTCCGTTACGTTATACTGTTCTCCATCGGATCCTTCATTTAATAACTCCGAGAAATATTCCGCCCATCTTCGCAACACTTGTTCTGGTTCTGCGAGAAGAGGATCATCTTTTGCTCTACAAGAGGACGTGTTCGGTTCAAACCTATTTTTTTTCCTTTCAAGTACATTATTCGCACCTCTTTTTGATTACAACAATTATAAATTTTCTGGAACTTAGCCTTTTCTACTTCCTTTTTCTTCCGTCTATATATCTTCTTCACGTTTATATTTTTATTTGTTATACTAGGTATCCCGCTGTACATATTTTCCTCTAGTTTTTCTTCTTTCCTCTACTGCATCTTCACACTCTTGGTCAAACCAGTACTGGCGTTTTGCGGTTTCACTGTACCCAAGAGTTCTTATAGCTGTATCTTCGCACTCGCTTTTTTTGTTTCTTCATTACTTTTTAACGTTGAGTCCATTTTTGTTCCTTCCGGTCGCGTCGTTCAGTTGTTGTTGGTATTGGTTTTTGCTATCTTTGTTTGTAGTCAGATTACCCACTATTAGTCTCCTTCTACCGCTCGCTGACCTTCTTACTGTTTGTGTAGAAATTCTCTGAGCATACGTCATGCTAACTATCACACGGTCATAAACCACATTTACACTTCTACATGACTTCACATCCAACACATCACTCCCGTGTCTTCTGTCTACCAAAACATGGTCGATTTGGTTCGTAGTTACGCCATCTGGTGAATTCCACGTGGTTTTGTGTATCCTCTTATGTTGGAAATATGTATTGCTTATAGTTATGTTTTTGGACGTGGCGAAGTCAACCAACCGTATGTCATTGTCATTGGAGATTTCATCTGCGCTATGACCACCTATTGTCGGTCTAAATTCTTCTTCTTTTCCTACTTTGGCATTAATATCACATAACAGGATTTTAATGTCCTGCTCTGGCGCTCAATCGTAAACTCTTTCAAGTTGCTCGTAAAATGTGTTCTTGTCTTCTTCATCCGCCTGTTCTGTTGGTGCGTGTGGGCATGTACCGGTTGCGTTTAAAAACCTCATTCTTAGGCGTTGTAAACATAGCCGTCCATTCACCGGCCTAAAATTTATTACGTGTCTCTTGTATTTTTTTTTGACCATAAATTGGGTACCAAAAGCGTTTGTTCCGCTGCCATTGCAAAACATTGTTTATAGGTTTCCATCAAATTTCCTGTAGATTTGCACAGTTATTCTGTATTTGAACAATTCATTTTGTAGTACTTAGAACGTCCCAGGCCTGTAAGACTGAGTACATTCCATGTTGCAAATCGTAAATCTTTAATCCGTTTCGAGTGCCTAGTCGTTACATTTTGATTCGCCCAGTGTCTATTTCTTGTTACTTATGTGATGACACTAGTGTTTTCCGAGGTAGGGTCGTCGTAGATTTAATTTTAATATATAAACCTGACTAATTATTAATAAATCGAGACTTTTAATTTAGGCGTTGCTCTGCGTGTTTCAGTAGTAATTATCCGCTGTTCTATAATCTAAGTACTTCAACTAATTGCAAAGTATTTAATTTATTTAAATACGATAATTTAAAAAAACCGCTTTCATCTAGCCAGTAAGTATAATTAAAGCCCTTACCAAGCTCATAATTATTCATGGTCCTTCGAGCCGGATGCTGGTTTAATTATAAGCTCATACTTGTTCAATTATAATTTATTTAATTCTCAGTTTCGCCTTGATACAGATATTATATGAAGTTAATTTAAATGTTTTAAATTTTTTATTTATATGTTTTAAATTGTTATAGTAAAAGTATAGTCAAGTCAATAGTAGAAATTAGTCTAATTAATTAAATTTAAAAAGTTTTAAATCGTTAATTTCGTTATATTTCGTATAAATTTTTGAGTAATATTTGGTGTAAGCGTTTTTAATCTTAACTTCACTTATTAAAATAAAAACATTATTTTCTTCCA
>WYDF02135279.1:0-22979 GCA_009867245.2 Adranes taylori
TATACATCCTGGAGGAACAAAAGGTTATCCGAGCGTAGAGAATGGTTTGCACCCTGGAGGAATTGGTGGTTATCCGAGCGGCGGGAATGGTTTGCAACCAGGAGCAAATGGTGGCAGTCCAAACAGAGGAAATATTTTACCATCAGGGGGAATTGGCTGTAATCCGAACGACGTGAATTTTGTACCTGGTGGATTGGGTGGCACTCCGAACAGAGGAAATGGTTTACAACCAGGAGGAAATGGCGGCAGTCCAAACAGAGGAAATATTTTACCATCAGGGGGAATTGGGTGTAATCCGCACGACGTCAATTGTGTACAACCAGGAGGAATTGGTGGTTATCCTAACGGAGGGCAAATGCCTCTTAGTCGTCTTATTTTATTCTTGGATTATTTAGTTTTGTTAAATGGTCAACTCGCAAATTTCGGAAAAGACGTGCGGGTGGATCTATAAACATTTTAATTAATAAAGTAATAATTAAAATGCAATATGAGTTTGATGGATGTTTAAAGTTTCGAAAACGAAATATATTTATTTAAAAATTAGAAATGCATTAATTTATAGAGTAAACCGATTGTTAAACATATAGCAATCCACCGCAATAACTGTAACTAACAAACGCGATTGCTACAAACGCTATTAATTCATATGCATATTAAATCTATTCAGTAAATAATATATTTTCAAAATTTTTCTAATAAATTCACAAATCATATTATTAAAATAACTATATAATAATTATCTTCTATTATCAACATATAAATATTATAACTAATTATATTTTCTTAAAATGTCAAGCGTGTTTATTATACTCACCTTAAAAATAAATTTTATATGATCAAATTTATTTTATGATAGTTTCTAAATATCAGCACATGATATTTCACATAACAGTTCGATACTTTCAAAGAACCGATACAACTACTACTACCCAATTTTCTACTACCCCAAATGTTAACCTACTTTCACGCCAACGCACTTTGCAACATACGTAAATCGAACCACAACGATATTGACTCTACTGTATTCAAGAAGAGAACGTGAAATACCGATTGTAACTTGTTTATTTTTAGATATATTAATATTTTAAATAAGTCTATTATAAGTAAACGCCACTGAAGATTCTTTAGCGGAGCGTTTCGACTATCGTGTTATATGTAGTTGTTGCGATACCGGCCTCCAGGTGACAGACGGAATAAGAACTTAATCCGTATGAGCGTATGAAGAGTTATATTGCGAATGCGTCGTATGGGGCTAATCCCCACCAATTCACAGTGTATCTAATAGCGTCGCCGTCGGGGTGATATGTATTTAACGACGCTTGGCGTCGGTATAAGTCGGTTGGCGTCGGTTGGCTTATGCGTGTAGTCCTATATTGGATGTATATTTTTTCAACGACATTAGGGTTAAATTCTGTTTACATATTTTACTACAAATTCTTTGACTGGTCCATCATTTTGATATAGTGGAATTCAAAAGTTTTATTAAATCTCTATAAAGGATACGCCTGATACACTCACTGACTGACTCATCAACGCTCACCCCAAACTCCTAGACCTAGAGAGTTGAAAATTTGCCAAACTCTTCTTCTAATGACTTAAGCTCACACTAACAGATTTTCGAAATTCGACCGCAAAGGAGATTAAAAAGAGTATTGAAGTTATATGTTATTTAGGAAACGGTTAAACGTAGAAGCTTGAAATTCGGCTGAATGGCTCTTTGTTGAATTATATTCGACACGTGTAAGACGAAATTTTGAAGAATTAATAAGTGGGGTCGAAGATGTATAAAACAAAAATAAAAATCACCTTATCTCAGAACCCAATTAGCTTAGGAAATTGCAATATGGCAAGAATATTCTTCGTTAAAATCCATTAGGCACTTGTAAGACGAAATTTTGATTTTCCGCTTTTGAAGCGTTAAAACCGGGGGTCGTATAAAACAAGATCAAAATAACCCTATCTCGGACACCAATTAGCTTAGGAAGTTGAAACTTCGTAAGAATATTCTTCGTTAAAATCCATAAGATAGATGTAAGACAAAATTTTGATTTTCAACTCTTGAAGGGTTAAAAGCGGGGGTCGTATTGAGCAAAAATTAAAATAACCGTAATTCGGTGTGAGCATCATGGCGCACGAAGCAGGTTTGGAGGCATTGAGCAGAACCCTCAAAGATACTAGAGGTAACGATGGCATGATGGGGGGAGTCACCTTGCTGCTTGTCGGAGATTTCCTGCAGACCGTTCCAACAATACCGAGGGGAACTGAAGCTGGCGAGGTTAAGAAGTGCATTAAAGTCCCTCATAAAAAGCTATCTCTCTCAAAGAATATGAGGTCCATTTATATGGCGATATTTCCGTTGATAAATTCTCCGAACTTCCTCTCCAAATTGGGGGCGGAAGACACCCTGAATCCGCCGGAAACGTGACCATCTTGACAAATCTGATTTTGACACTTTAATTTTCCGTACAAATTTATGACTGGAATTTCAATTTTCGGAGACTTTACTTTCAAATCTTGAAGCTTATAAATACTCAAAAACGGCTATTACCCGATTTTGATGGAATTAATAACCAACTTGAACCAATTTTCAAGGAAAACTATCGACAAGAACATCAAAAAACAAAACAAAAAAACCAAAACTGTTTTTATACCTACTTGACCATCTAATGGAAAATAAAAAAGACAAAAATATCCATAAAATTACGAAAAAGAAAAAAGAAAACAAAACTCTCACAAGAGCTAACTCCTCAAATCCCTGTTTACATGTTTACATAACTTTTTTCTCTTTTTCTCTCTCACACATCTCTTTTATTTCCTTTTCCTAATCTCAATCACTTCTATAATTATCTTCAAAATCTCTAACTCATACTTCTCCGCTCCCACACACCTTCTCCAGTTTTTCATTTTTCCCTTTGTTTTATATCCCATTCTATCCCTCAGGTTCCTTTACCCAATGATCCCACCATTCCTCTTTAGTATCACATATCCTACACATTCTATCCTTCTCTTTCATCCAAAAACTCTCTCTCCTCACTACCGCATCTAGACCTCATTTCATCGGCCGGCCTCCTTTCTTTTTTATACCGGTTTTTATTTCACTTCATTTATAATTATCCATTTATTTGCCAACCCTCCGACTCTTTCTAATACTGTTTCTTATTCTCTTATTCAAAACTCAATCTAATCTATTCCAAATCCAATCTATTCTGCATTGTTTTTCCTCTTTCATAGGCTCCATATATACATTGCTGACCATCCTCACATCATCATCCATCATCACCTTTCTTTCGAACTTTACCACTTTCTTAAACCCATGCACCCAACATTTATATTTATTCATTTTTCTAGACCTATGATCCTCCACAGATATCCTATTGGTCTTCCACCCGATACATCATGATACTCCTAACACATAATCGATGCTGTAATCGATGCTGGCGCAGGTTATTGAGGGTATACCACAGATATTTATAAGATACTCAGCTGCGTGTCCGTTATGCTGGTTGTAATGCTGTCGGTCAAATGTTGACCGGTTTTTGACTCATACGGTTCAGTCGCTTGTAAACTTCATCAGATCTATGTGTTTTTATTGTTAGTTTCCGAAGACGCCGGGAACGGATGTGAACATTTGGAATATTAACATGACATGCTCCTTACATGAACCATTATACAATATCATGAATTCCAAATATTTTTATGTTTTAGCACATTCAATCATCTCTTCATTTTCAACTTATCATTCTAACTATTCCTTCCTCTTTTCCTATATACCGTAAGTTTAGTCTTCTTCTTAATATTTACATCTAGTCCTCGTTTTGTCATGCAGCTATCTACTCTTTCTATTTCATCTTTAATTTCTCCAACTTTTTCATACTTTTACTTTTTCGATCATACTTTTTCATTGCCCATTTCTCAACACCTTTTCCAAATCCGCCATATGTATATATTAAATAAGCTACTTTCCAATTGGCGCCCTTGCCTAATCCCATTCACAACACAGCAACACTGAATCAGTCACATTCTTTCCAGCTCTCGCTCTTACATTCGTTCCTCCATATATACTTCATATATTCTTCATACATCTTTCAGATATTTCCACACTTCCCATTATACCTCCATAATTTTTTTCTCATGATTATTTTAAATTCTTTTTTTTAAACAAATACTTGATCAATATAACTGCAGCCTGTTATTCGTTACTCTAGCGAGTTTAGTGTGTTTTGGTTACCTTAATCATGCGGGGTTTGTTTTCCGCTCCTTCAAATCGATCCGGTTTGTAATTGGTACATCCGTATATGTATGTAAGTATGTATCAGTGTTTGGCCAGCTGATTTTGGCGACCTTCCAGGAAGAATAGCCGAAATGGTTAATTTTTTCACGCAAGCACGTACTTTGACAGTGTTGGCATTGTACAATATCATCTAAAGTTTTTTAGTCTACATTATTACATATTTTTCAATTATTTCCACAAGCATCTTACAACTACTGATGGCCCAAATTATTTCTTCTGATCTTTTGGAAACCATTTCAGTTAGGCTTCTTAGGTTTAGCAATTTTTCTGAAATCTTTGAGTTCTTTTGAAAGAAACTCCAATTTTTTTCAATTTTCAATTAGGCACTTAGCCTTCTAAACAGTAATCAACCGTGCTTACAAAATAATTAAGTTCTAAAAAGTACTTCATCAATCAGAAATTAACAACTCCAAATTAAGGAAAAATCTCTGTTGAATGATATCGAGAATCTAGAGAACTCATCAAAAAGTTACCCAGTTATCGATAGCCTCCCAAATGTGCCTGTAAAAGGTACAACACGAATTGAAGGCAGACATAAGGAATGTCTGTATATGGTCCCGTATATGTCTGAATGTATGTCAGTTCACCCGACGCAGGGGTTGCTAGTCCTCCATCGGTTGCATCCCCAGGTGACGGATAGGGGAATGCCTCCTACATATAGATTATACCAGAGAAATGAAATATGTAGGGCAGACCAAAATTAGCACTGTAGTTATGACCCGGAATGGTCGACTACAAACAGCGTCTGAGCCAGAATGGGCGGCCGACTTAAAGTGTGCAGAAGGAATGGGGACCCCACTGTACCAATCTATGCCCCAATCTAGGCGCCTTCAGTGTTCCAGGTCCGGAAGTGTGAAATATGCTACCGACCATGAAGAGGCAGGAACCAGACCTTACTTGAAAAATATGCGACTTGTCAAAACAATCAAAACAACAAACCGATGCAGATTGAGACCTGGAACGTAAGGACAGTATTCCAAGCAGGAAAGTTCAAAAATGCATTCTTGAAATGAATAAGATGACGCTTGACATACGAGGAATTAACGAAACACGTTTGCCTGTAAACGGGGAGTGCAAAACAGGAGGAACTACAATGTACTCCTCAGGTAGCCCTGAAGACGACCCACCCACCGACACAGTGTTGCCATTCTTGTGTCACAACGCTTAGATAAGTATGTTTCAAACTTCGTCTCGTACTCTGAACGTTGCATGCTTTTGCAAATAAAAGGATATCCAAAGAATATGAATATGATACAAGGATATGCGCCAACTCTGGACAAACTGGATGAAGAGGTAGAAGCATTCCATGAACAAATCGACGAGTTGATGAAATCGTTAAAAGATCATGACATAAACATCTTAATGGAAGACCTGAATGCTAAAATACGTAAGGCCAGGGTCAACAAAATTGTCGGACCGCACTGCCTGTGACAGAGAAATGAGAGAGGTGATAGACTGCTGCAGTTCAGTCAGGACAAGAACCACGTCCTTACCAATTCGTGGTTCCACCTCGCCACCTATACATATGGCTCTCCCCGATGGACAATCCTAAAACCCTAACCATTGTAAGAAACCATATTGACTTTGCTATGATCAATTCTCGCTTCAAGAACTCTGTTAAATGCATGAACACATACCCAGGCGCCGAGATCAACTCAGATCACCTCAACCTAAAAATATAGCAAGCAAGACAACTAGCTAAGAGAATTGACATTAACAAGCTAAAGAATGACGAGGTAAGCAATAAACTGTCGAACATAGTCAGCAAGAAAATCCGGATGAATCCGGAAGTCGATGTAAATGAAAATTAAAAAAGACTGAAAACAACGCTGCATAAAAAAAGCTGAAGAGCTATGCTTCCAAACAATGGAAAAGAAAAAGGATTGGATGAGAGATGAGCACCTTTAGTCTGATGTAGATGTCTACAAAAATATTGTCAAAATAATTAGGAGAAAAATAAGGAAAGCAAAAGAAGCCTCTATAAACAAAAGTTGTAGAGAGATAGAAGTACTTGAAGATAAGCATTGCAGTTTCAGCCTGCAGAAACGAGTAAAGAAAATAACCTACATCACTCGAAAACGAACAATTGCGAAGCTGGTTGAAGATGATTATAAACCAGTTGATAAAGAGATGCAATTGGTAGTGTGAAAAAATTACATCACCGAGGCCTTTGAAGACGACCGAAATACACTTGACGTCGAGGATGAACTGTAGGGTCCTGAAATCCTCAAAGCAGAACTGAGAAAAGCTCTTAGTCAAACAAGAACTGGAAAAGCATAAGGCCCAGACAAAATCAACGTGGAGGTACTCAACCTCTACTGAACTTGATTAAAACAAAATGGAGAAATACGCCTTCTCCTTTTGACAGAAACCTCAAGATTGGAAAGTATTATGCAAGATTTGATGATTCACTTGTCATCTAATAATAATAATAGCTAACGACGACTTTTCACACCTGCACGTTGTTTCCGGGCCATTGTTGCCAATGCCATAACAGTTCAATAATACCTTATTTCACCTACTTCTCATTTACGATGCTGTAATGCCGATAACAGCAATTTATAATAATTAAAAACAACAATTTCCAATTTCATCTAAAGACAAGTGCAATGCTGGTTGCATTCATAAATTAATAATTCATAACACAAATGTTTATTTCTAGCAAACAGCAGGCTAGTGGCTTAGTGAGTAGAGTCGTATCTTTAAATATGTGACAGTGATGCTCCTAATAAAAGAAGCTGCTGATGATCCTTTTTATTAATTGGGTGAAATGGTTCCATACATCTTGAACTAGCTACTTTTTAAAACATGTGTTGTAATTATAAATTGTATGTTGTTGATATTATGTACCTACTTTTTGGCATACTTAAGAATAAAAGTAGCACTACTTAATCATCCAAGTACTCAATTGTACACACCCGTGTACAATTAAATACTTCGCCTAAACCTTTGTACACATATGGTTTCTTGCATAGTTCATGGTTTTATCCAATTTTAATATTTATAGTATGCCATGTTGCCACGTCTACGATTGAACCGTTTTTTTGCGATATCTCCAGAACCATTGCAAATAACAGATTCATATAAATATTATAAGATAATCCTCTAAAAATACTTCGGTTTCTGTTTGTGTTTTGTAAAATAATAGCTTGGCTATATGTTTGATGTTTATAAGTTTGCAAATTTTGTGACTTCCAAAACCGCTCAATAATTTATTTTTCTAATTTCTATATCGTAAGATTCTGTAAATGTCAATCAATAGAGGATACCCGAATCTTCTGTTTCGTGAAGTATAATTCAAATGTTGCCTAGAATAGTCGTCAACTATTAGACGTATTCACTTCTTGGGATTCTAATGTAGAGATCTTTAAAAATTTTAAGTAGATGATCTAAGAGAAATCGAGATTCATTCTATCTGAAAAAATAGACACACGCAAAATAATTTCATCACACTGGTGGCTCCTTGTAGGCGGCCCAGAGAAAAACTTGCCGTGATAAAAAGAAATTAGGAGCTAAAGGGGAAAAGAAAGTAATCTTTTTTACTCAAATCGGTTGTTCCACAGTGTGTTAGAGACGGAGGGAGAGAAATAATAGAAACTATAATTTAAGTAGTTGATTTTTTAATAAGCAGAAGAGTGATGCAGATTGCGACAACCTTCTGCTTAAACTCAGTACGAAATATACCGACAGAAGCCGAAATGAGGGTATAAAAGGCAAAATTTGGAAGACAAAATATTCAAACTTCATTAAAAGTTGATATACTCAGACTAAATGTTTATTTTATTTTACTAGTTCATTTTTCTTTCTTGTGAGAAATATGGCTGAAGTGCAGATGTGAGTAGACATTTATTTTGGTTAAAGGAATTGAAATATCTTAAGTTCTTTTAATTTTATTTTAGTGTAACTAATTTTCATCTCATAACGACCTAATAAACAATTAACTTTTATTTAGATGTTGATTACTAGTTTCTATATTTACTTACTTATTGAAATCCTTTATTAATTTCCCTGAAATTATTATTATTAATTAAATGTTGCTTGGTCGCTATTTTATTTATTGTCGACTGGGAGGAAAGCTATGTTGTGTTCGTAAGAACATTTATCTAATTCAGATACACTTTAATCAGTATCTGTCTTATTATTTGCCAAAATTGATAAACCCCATTTAATTATTATTGTATATAAAATAAATTACTCATTGATTAATAGAATATTGTAAAATCTTGATGTGTTTTATTTGAATTGTGTTTAATTACTTCATGGGCCGTACTTGTTTTATTCAGGTTGAATCTTTAGCTTTAATCAAACACGATGCCATAACTTATTGATCAATTATTAATTTTATTTGTGTTTGAACTTCTTAAAACCTCAAATAACCTTTTATTCATTTTATTACGCCCTAAACAAGTTGTTCTACTATCCACGGTTGAATTGAGTTAGTTTTGACTGGAAATAGAACTTAATTATCCTGTTAAACTAGCCCAATTATATGTCAAAAATTTAAACTAGACAATATGACTGTGCTTGAAATCCCGTCATGGGCTTTCTAAGGTTTTTTTTGAATAAACAATTCGTGTAAAATAAAAATGAGGCCTAGACGAAAGCACTTAGAGACAATTAAGAGAAAATTTTAATAGTTCCAGTTATAATTAACTTGTTTTTAAATTCAATTGGAATTAAATATGGCATTTCTGTTCAAAACATATATTTTATCCACTAACACGAAATAAATATTAAAATGTGGGTAACACCATTTTTCTCTATTTGCATACATCTATTGTCATAACGTATAATTTATATACGTTTGTCAAGGTTTTTTTTTTAATAAAAATAATTATGCATTGCCAGGACCGAATTGAAACCGAATGTCCGAATGAAACTGCATGGAATTTTAGTGGTATATTAAAATGTGTTGATTTAAGGCTCGATTAGATTGACCGAGATTATTAGCAACTACTAGTCGGCAAATTCACTAGCTGCTAGTAATTATGTAATTATCTTCACTAGGTAACTAACAGATTGTGAACAATCTGCGAGTAAAGTTGAAAATTGGGCTCTTTTACTCGCTGGCGTGTGGGCTACCTACCTACTAAACTAGCTGTGTGTCATCATTGTTACAAGTGAATTAGCGGCGTGTATCCTGGTGGTTTCTAGTTTCAATGTCTACAAAATATTGAACAAACTGGTTCAGGTGGGGGTCGTTGTTTTAGTTATGCATACGAAAAAATAATGGGTTGAAGTAAATGTAATTTGAAGCAAATTATCTTTAGGTTCATAAATTATATTTCTATAAATTTATATTACATTTAAATATTTCGTAGAAGTTCTGAAAATTCTAAGCATACCTGTTCAAGTGACGGGAGTAATTGCTCAGAGGATCAAGTACCTGAAATAGTATTTATACTCAACGAGGAATAAATGAAAGAGGAGACATATACGCATCTCTATACTTCAACTTCAGGTCGATCAATACAATGTCAATAGCGGAGACACCCGGAATAACCATTCGTATCTATTCGTTCGTCCGCCATCACGGAAACGAATGCACGACAGCAAACCATATAAATAACATCTTGTTCATTTTAGTAATTAAGCAATTAGCGTAAGAACATGTAGCATAGAGTTACGTATATAATATAGAATGCGGCAGCCATCTAATCTTGGATGATGTTGCAATATAAATGTTTAAATATTAAAAAAGTATAAACCATTATCGTTCATCTTGCATAATGAGTTTGACAAGTATTGTGTAATAAATAAGAAAGAATTTAACAAGTAAAATGATTCGCTTATACTTGGCAATCGTAAATGTATTAATCTATGAAATTAAAGAAATTGAATTAATAATTCATGTAACTAAATAAATTGCTTTATCTTGGCAAATTATGAAACGTATTTAAGTATCATTTATATAATGTTGTAAGTAAGAAAATAAAATAAGTATAAGAAAATTAAAAATCGGCTTAAATTAATGTCAGAGGACTCAATTATCTACCTGATTTTTAATTGATTCTTAACTGCACGTTCAGCTCTTGTTCGACCCGTATAATCGGATTAAAATCGAAGCAGGTATACTTTTTCTTTCGGGTCCTCTGTCATTAACTTAAGCCAAAAAATCTTTAATTTGTAAAATAATTTAAAAAATAAATAATAATTTTTTTTAAAAGAATGTCCACTTTCGTGAGACCTTAATTGAGGACATTAGAATTTAATGAAATATAATAATTAACCAAATATAAGGTTTAGATGTGTTTGCCAAAATGTAGATGGTGGAATTTAAAAAATAAAAAGCGATATAAAGATTATCACTGGTTGACAAAAATAAAAAATTTTTCTTTTATAAAAAAAAAAATTATGAATCTAGAAGTATTTTTAATACTGATAACAGATCTACTTTCCGATTTTTCCTATCAGGCAGAGAATTTTGTGACACTCGTTTGAAAATTTTATAACTAGCTATATAACTGGAAATAATAATCCTTCATTCTGGCTGACTTAGAAAGTGGTAGTTAGTGATTTTTTGGTGTGCATTGTATCTGGAACAGCTCTCTTCTTGGTCCAACGATAGACAGCCATGTTAGAACTTCATTTACATTGATACCTCTTATCCATTGCAAAAAATTTGAAGAAAAAGTTCGCCTTATTCGTCGCTTACAGCTCCAAGAGTTTCATGGAAAAAATCGAGAGTCTAAAAAATGCATTTTTAAATTTTTAAGGACATGTTGCATCTGATAAGTTTATATGAATTTAAAAGGTCAGCCACTAACTACATCACGATAGTTTTATGGTTTATGGTTTCCAAGAAAATTCAAAAACATATATTTCAATGCTGCTTTTTCAAGTGAATTTAATAGTACATCGGAAAGTTCATCAGTCAGAAGAGATGGTACTTGTGGCCAGATAAAAATCCCTTCTTTTAACTTAGCGTTGCTGATTTTGGAAAATTTTAATTTTAAGTACAAGAGTCCATCAAAATTTTTATCCAGTGCTTTGACGTAATTTTTAATCAAACCCAATTTAATATGCAATGGAAGTAAATATATTCTTTCAGGATTTACATGTGCCAATTTTTCTCCCCAGCGATAACGGATTTGAGTTTAGACCACAATTTGGTAAGGTAGTGATTCTTTTTATATCTGCTGTCCCATTCGCTCAAAAAACAGCAAAATTCCGTGTATCCAAGTTGCAAACCAAGCACTAAAACAATAACCTTCAAATCACCACATATATACCATTTATATTTGATAACACTAGTTTCATATTTTTATACGTTTATTTCATATCAGCGGGATGCACTGTAATATAACTATTGATAGAAGTTTATTGCCAATATGAAACTAACTTTGGAAGAGTCTATAAAAAGATGCCATTCATCTGGCTGATATTGATATCCAAAAGTTTCCATTGCATAAGAAATATTATTACAAAACAATTCCATTTTCTTCAGAAAAGTAGTGTTTGAAATCAATACGACGGTTACGATAACTAGTTATTCTAACATCTTTTTGGAGTAGATGAGTTGAGTCTAGAAGTCAAAAGTTCAGATTGCTGTTAGACAGGTTTAAATGATGAGGTCATTAAGGTTTTGTTGATTTGGAAAGTAAGGTTCTGATGAAGCATTGTCTTCATATGTAGGATCACTTCTGTTATCGTCTACAACATTTTCCGTTCCATCTTCGTCAGAATCAGAGCAACTTAAGGCTATATCACCATCACCTACTGGTAGAGGCAAGTGATCACTGTGTAAGACGGGCCTCATTGCATATGGCAAATTTGGATAATTAACTATATGATTTGTTTTAGATGTAATACCCTTAATCTTTTATTAAACAAAAATAACAATCTGTTAAGAGATCTTTCTGTTCCCTCCAAATCATAGGAATTGCAAATGGAATTTGGTGTGTACCATTTTTCCGTCCAGTCTACATTAAATACAGCATATATTCGGCGCCCAGCTTTTATCAAAATCATCAACTTGACAGTCAAAGTGAAGTTCATAACATTAACGCACAAGCGGCGTGAAATTTCTCCTCTAAGACTTGAAAGTCAGTTCATCGCATATGTAGCAAAAATTTAAGCACTTTCTGTTCATTGAAAAAACTTAAATACTATTCTACAGCAAATATAATACAATTTGAAATGAATAATTAGGGAAAAACGTACAGGTAATTTGTGTGCGTACTAACACGCTGACGTCCACTGCAATACTGCCGACACTTTTGACTCAACTCAACGGCGGATAAAATAGTTCTGCGTATGTCGGAACTAGGATACATCATATCCCTCTACTCTCGAAACATGCAGAATCACGTCTTGTACTTCTGAATAAAACAGTTGAATAAAACCGCTAAATATAAGTTAAATGTTTCTATGAAAGGGCAAGGATGACGCTAAAAGCAATGTCACATAGGAACTGTGCCCGATGGAAACATACTGATTACATATTTGAACTCAGGATACAAAAATGCATTAGAATCACTATTTAGATATCTTGTGAAAAAATCATGTCGACCAGTGTTATTTAAAACGTTGAAGTCACATTAAAGGACCTGATGCATATCTGATGAAATAAAATAAAACATATAGATATTTTGATCAGCTTTTGCATCAAATGATAATTAATTAATTAAATAAGGAGTCTTACATTTGAGAGCAGTGCCATAATTACTGATTCTAAGTTGTATTTTAAATTGGAACTCCCAAAATGATCCTTTATAGACATCCCAAAATCTTCGCTAGAGCTAGAGCCATTTAATTCAACTGCGTAAAATTATGCGATGAAGAACCGGACGCAGATGCAGTCAGGACTTCTAACATGTGTGCCTAGAATTCTCAGAACTTCTACGAACTATGTAAATATAATGTAATTTGAATATATTTTAATTTATAGAAATATAACTTATGAACCTAAGGGCATCATACCAATCCTGGCTATATCACTATCAATTGTGACTTTATACCAATGGCATAACGCAGGGATAAATTGAAAGATGGAACAGACTCCCATTTCCTGCTTGCGGAAGACCAAGAAATGGAAGTAAAAATATTAATGTATATTTTAAGGGAGATAAAGAGAAGAGGAGTTTTAAAAAATATTACCTTTTTACTGTGACTTAATACTTTCGAGCCGATATCAAATAAAATACTCTGTGACTGGACATAATAAGTCATTCAAGATTGTTCTTGACCGGTTACAATGTTTTCGATTGGCACAAGTATTATATTAATTTACACAGTACAATAAATAAATTCAAATATGGTATATCAATATATGTTAGGTTAGGTTTACATGTATAATCTATTGCTTGATTAATTCGTTTTTGTCCGTTGTTGTATTTTTCTGTACTTTGTTTGAATTGTTATATGAAATTATTGTTATACTCACTGTAATTCAGTTATGAAAAATATTTCATAATATTAAATATTTCATTATGTGAAATTATTTTTGTACTTACTGTACTTGAATTATGAAATATAAAAAAAATTTTTATAACTCAATTACCAATTTTCCATAAACTACCTCAATTACCCATAAACTATTACTCAATTACCCATAAACTACCACTATTGCGTAATACAGCGCATATGGGAGTTCCCCTTTGTTGACACTGAATATTTTGGTGGTAACCTCAGATGACAGGTCTATAAAGGCTTTGACTGTTCTTGTTCCAGTATTTAATTCTGGCTTCATATTCCCATTGTCTTAATATCCGCTTCTGTATTCTTTAGTTAGACCACAAGACGAACCGGAGCCTACTAGATTACTCTTTGCCCCTTATCTGGCTAGCTCTCCGTTATTTCATTGCCCTCAATACCTGAATGTGTTGGTAGCGACCATAACCTCAAATGATTATGTTTTGCCACTTTTTTTAAGTGCGTCAGGCGGTCCCACAGTAGTCCCACAGTGATACTCATAGGTTATAGCTTGTAAAAGCTTCAGAACCGCTTGACTATCAGTGTATAATTGATGTTAGTCTCTTTCATGCTTTTTTGCATGATTTCTAGAGCACAGTTATCAATGGGTGCTATTTCAACCCGTAGGATAGTTGTGCGTGTACCCAGTGATATCACTGAATTACACTTAGGGCCAAACACTCCAGCCCCTACTTCAGCACTAACCAATTTTGAACCATCTGAATACCATTTCAACGTACCTTTACCATATGAAAGTCCATTTTCACAGACATATCTGATAGGAATGGTAACTACAAATGGTTGTTCAAAGTTAAACTTGAGTGGCATGTCATCCCACCTGCATTCGGTGAGTGGTGCCGCCCCCGGCTCTTTGATGATTTTAAATGTCCTATAAAATTGCCACGTTTCATTCTTGTTATGCTATCTAAACCCGTGGTCTGATTTAAAGCTTCCCTCTTCACTAGTAGGTGCATGGGAAGCAATCCTGTGAGTGCCTCCAATGAGTCAGTAGGAGAGGTAGATATTGCAGTTTTTGTAGAGCCCCATACAATATAATGTGTCTAACAATATATAATGTGCCGTACAGGCCCAATACCTAAGTTAACAAATATTGATATACCATATTTAATTTATTCCTTATTCTGTGATAATTAATGTAATACTTTTGTAGTTTCACCTGACGATGGTTAGAAGCTGAAACCGGTAGTGAATAAATAAACAAATTAAAAAACAAGGAAGTACTTTTATTACAATGATAATAATACATTTAAAATGAAAGATGTTCATGAACTTCTTTCTGAAGCTACTATTCCACACGTCAATATGAAAGTGGTCTAAATTAATACTGAATACAACTTTAGCGCGTTTTTTAAGCATTTGCAGAATATGTTTAGTATTAATTCCAATGCTGTGTTTAATAATAGCAGTCATCCAATATAAGCTACTTTTATATCAAATACGAATGGGGTAAATTAAAGCTTGTGGATGTCATTTGTTTTACGAAAATAACATATGATATACGCATTCATTTGTTTGCTTTCTTCCATTTGAAATTTTATATTTCCGCATAGAAAATATAAGGGTGTGTGTGAGTCATTTAGGACATGATGAAATTAGTTCAAAACACGCACAGTATAATAAAATGTAATTTCCTGCAAAAATTATTTGCTGCTATTTTGAGATTTTATGTATTTAGTTATTTTTGTTTTCAGTTATCAAAAGCATACATCAAAACAAAATTATTGATTACTAGTGAGAAAGTCGATACAGATAATATGCATTCATTTATATTAATAAAATTGTTCAAGATTGAATGTTTTTAATAGTGCATACAACTTTATGTCTAAGAGGAGAATAAATATGACATTTAGCAGAGAGTTATATGATTTCTCCTTAAAGTTATCCCCACTATTCAAACGCCGGTCGGTATTGAACTGTATTTAATGCGCTTGCGTTAAATGCAAAATTCATCCGCAAAGTTTATTCTGAATGTAATTACTAGGGACAGTGTTGGCTACTATCTATTATTTTCTGAATATTATTTAAGGTAAGTAACTAATCTTAAGTTCATAAGGACTTTAGGGACTGCTATTAATATTCTCTGTACGGCCCCAGTGTTTCGCAGAGATCGCTCATGAACAATCTTTTGTTTCAGTTTCACAGTGCACTCAACATGTGACTCCTAATTAAAGGATTTGTACATGTCCATTAACTACACGCTTTTACTCTCGAATATTCTTATTATTTATTAAAATAAATTTAAAATTTGTATATACTTCAAATATGTATATATTTTAGAAATGAAATTACACATATATTGACGATATTTCCTGCTGAACAAAGTAAAAAAATATATAAATTTGTAAATGTAGGTATAGAACAAATAATGACTTTGCTTTACAATCATACCACATATAACTCTTATAGTTCCAAATATAGAGACCTTAATAGCTATAAAAATTCTTCATTTGTTACTACGGTAATTGATTATTATCAATCAGAATACGTATCCTATGTATCATACACACAGTGCATGTGATTGACAATTGTTTTTGCTTTTAAAATCAAGCGTACATCTCATTAGCATTTATTTTCCCACGATCATATGTCATATATTTTTTAATGAAACAAAAGATGATTGATTTTAATTTGTATTACATTATATATATATATATATATATATATATACCAGGGCCATACAATTTGTTTTAAGAGTTTAATAATGTATAAGGTATTCATTTTCAAACATTATGTAATCACAATTTTGAAATAATCACAAATTGTGGCGCATGGTTGTTTGGAGTGAAATAAAAAGTTGTTCGCGTATTCTACAAATTTATTAATTAAATGTTGATGTACAGAACCTTCTCAAACGTTTTGGAGTATATAACCATCATCAAGACACATGTTTTACAATTAAAAAATACTGTTAAAATTTTAATAAATTTATATTATATGGCAATTTTTTTAATAACTGGATTTTTTTAATAAGACAAATATGTCATATAATATAAATTTATTTTACAGTATTTTTATATATTTTTACGTTTGATTACATTTTTATATTTTATTAGGTTTTATGTTCAATTTTAGAAAACAAATTTTATAAAACATTTCTCCTGATGATGGCTATACAGCCAAAAACGTTTGAGAAGATTTTGTACATTAATATTTAATTAATAAATTTGTGGATTAGACAAACAAAATTTCATTTCTTTAAAAAGGAGTATCCAAGAAAACATTCCGTACATTAATGTTTTGAATTAAATCATATATTTTTTTTCTTCATAACAAACTTAATAACGATTTTTTTTTATCCTATAATACTGTAACGATGGAAATTGCCACACAATTAAAACGCAATGTCTTAATATCAAATAAGTTAAATTCTGAATCAGACTCTGCTTAAATTAGTAAATCGGGCGATAATAAATAAAGATCGCATTAAATTAATCAGATTCTAAGAGGAAATTCTAAGAGGAAATTCCACTTAACAGATACAGATTCCCTGATACATCGAGTTTGGCTACGTTTATATCTAAATAGTTTTGACTCCACTTATTCTGTTAGAGACCATTTTCAAAGATAAATAGAATCAAACTAGTAGTTTGCCACGATCATCTTCGGATATATGCGTTCGATGGTCCTTATCAGAACTATACTCTATAAATAGAACAATGAAACATCACCTGATGTTCAACTATGCAAACCCAGTAGTATATCTTCGCTGCTCTTCGGGATATATAAGACGGCCAGTTGTCACCATAAGTTTTCCAATTTTACAATCAAATTTCTTTTCTCCAATTATTTTCTCCAGTTTCGAATTAGCTTCTGATACAAAGAAAGTATTATCGTTACGCGTTCAAATCGTTTAGCTAATAAATAGTAGTGCCCGTAAGCATAAAATATTTTATTATTATATTTTAATTTGACTATTGAAACTGAATAAATTTTGTATACTATTTCAATTAAGTAACTAACAAATATTCAAGTAAATAACTTTAATTTTGCTATTACGTGCTAACAAAGTAACTCAATTTTTTCATGTTTATAAAAATCATAAATGTGTAAGTCCACGCGCTCTAAGATTAACACATTATTTCATCAAAATCTGACCGAACTACATACCAATGGCGTAACAAAAAACATCTTTAATATATGTTTTTATCTTCTTCATTCATGCATTATACTAATTTTCTTCATTTGTTTTTATTTGGATAGAATGAAAACAATACCTCGAAAATTTAGCAAATATATATATATATAAACCTAAAAACAATACCATATAAGATAAGCAAATTTGAGAAAACGCATAATCTCCGGTGTTGACTACAAACGCATGGAAGTTTTCAAGAGGCTCAAACGTAGGAATGAACGCGTCTGGGCCGACATCGCGAAGGGCTAGAAACTTTATCATGAAAATGCGCCAGCGCACAGTTGTGACCACCTACCTAGCCAATGCACGTGTGCGAATAGTTCTCTAGCCTGTCCGCAGTTTTGATGTGGTTCCCACAAACTTGTTTTTGTTTCCGCTCATGAAATGGAAGCAAAAGGTCAACGGGTGATATCATCAAAGAGGCTTGCACCAGGACAGTCCGGAGAATGACTACCGTGACGGCTTCGATGCCTGGAAATCTCGCTGGCGGCGATGTATCGACACAGGAGGACAGTACGTTGAATCATTTTAATGATTTGTATCGATCTAATCAATAATTTGTTTTTCTCGGGTCATTGACATTGCTTTCCAGACAAACTCTGTGTTAGACTACGTACATTATTTCCTCTCTTGCCAGTCTCTCTTCTCTCTCTCTCTCTCTCTCTCTCTCTCTCTCTCGCAGTCTCTCTTTCTCTCTCCTTCTCAACAGTTTCTTTTCAAAATCTCATTCATAATTTTTATTTTAAATTATCTGTATTCCTTCATATCTTGGGCCCAAACACGCTCTCCAATTTGCCGCTCTGATCCTTTGCTCATTGTTCCATTCTATTCCCTTACATTCTTTCATCCAATGCTTCCACTTTTCATTCGACGTGATCTACATCTTCGTTCCTGTTGCCTCTCTTTCTTCACTACTACATCTAAATCTTTTATTAGTTTATATTTACTGTTAAGTAATCATTTTTCTTCACTTTGCTCTTTTACCACATCGCACACACATCTTGCTTTCTATGTCACTCATAACAATCCTTTCAGCATTCATTTGTATGTGCAAACCACTATATTTTAGTAATTTATTATAAAAATGCTCAGAAAAATTATGCATAAAATTAATGAGAGGAGACAATTGTGTAGAAAAATGGATGGAGATTATATGGTTCGCTAGATATTTAAATGTTAATAAAATGTTGATTGCTAGATTTCGTTGTGGGAGTGGCGAAGCGAGGAATTGAGTTTAAGTGAATAGGTGGCCACACACGAAGGGTTTTTTAATGATTTTCCTGGTACCGATCAAATCCTCCATTCCTCATCGGTATTTTAGTGCTGCCCAGCGTGCTGGATGTGTGAAAGTTAGGAGCGTTTGTTTCTCTGAAGGGAATCATAGTTTTGTTAGTGGCCGGGTACTGTTGCAGCTAAATATCTTAAAGACCAGATCGGCAGAACAGGAATGACACATCCGGACGGAAGGACAAATCGTTTGGAAATCCCTTTCGTGTGTGCCAGGTTAATGAAAATGAACAGATGTGTAGATGGTGTCCAATAGGTATAGAATTTGGGAAATTTGAGCGCATGAGTGAGTGGGTATGGAAGAGAAAGTGGTGGCTCAACATTGGAGGAAATGCGTGAGAATGGAATTGAAAGGATTATTATAAGGAAATTATGATAACAAATAAAATTATAACAAACGAAGCAAGTAAGACAACCAATAAATTATAAAAGATGTACAAAATGTGATCAGCCTTCACGAATGGAAAGATGTGCTCTTCGGAGCCAATTTTCCGAGACAGCTTTAAACATATCTCTATTATTATTACGGATTATATCGAACGATTCTCTAATTCGATCATGTAATTATTCTTCGTTGAACGACTGAAAGCTTTCATTCTGCCGCAAATACTTCCAGAACAAGCTGGATTTGTACCAGGTCTAGGAATAAGGGATCAGATTCCAAATATAAGACAAATGATAGAGAAGTTCTACGAATTCAATGTCCCTTGCGCATTGCAATTATGGAGAGTATTGCAAGAGATGGCAGTAGCAGGACATCTGATAAAGCTGATTAGGTCTTTATACATAAACAACGAGGCTTATGTCCGAATTGATGCCAACTTGTCCCAACCTTTCCAAGTCACGAAGGGAGTCAGACAGGGCTGTGTATTATCACCGTTTATATTTAACATCTACAGGGAATGGATATCCTCAATTGGAGGGTCTGCCTGCAGGATGTGTCTCTCCTTGACGCAGGAACGCCGCCTGCGACTTTTGTGGAACCAGATGTAGTCCATGTCTACTCATTCAGTTTGCCACCTCTTTAGCTGCTTCTTCTTTCATTTGATGGTCTCTATGTTTCGGTACGTTGCAACTATTGCGAAGACAATTACTTGCAATCCCCTGGGGATTTTAAAGTTCAGAAAAGCGTCATATGTCAGATTCCACAGCAAGGGTACCAGGACTGATCCCTATGGTACTCCTGCAGTTACTGTGTATCTCTCTTTTGTTTCGCTTGCTGCGTATGTCATACTTCTGTTACTTCAGTAACTATATATTACACGTCGAATTTTATCAGTAATATTGGCTTTTTTTATTGCATCCACTATTGCTGGTCAAGGTAGGGAGTTAAACGCATTTTTAACGTCCAGTGACCCTATCATACAGTGTTGCCACTTCCTTACTGGTCCTTGGTTGGCCCTTTCGGAGATGCTAGAGATAGCTCTTATTGCGTCAGTCGTTGACCTTTCTTTGCGGAAACCGTGTTGCCATTAGGATAGTCCTCCTTTGTAGCACAGTTCCTCGTTTATCCTGTTTGCGATTATCCTCTCAAACAGCTTTCCAGCTGGGTCGAGAAGACATATAGGCCTTTATGCTTTGGGTCGTCCGTTGGTTTGCATCTCTTCTGTATCAGTATAAGTTTGGCTTCTTTCCACCTTACTGGGTATGTATCCTCGCTCACCCACTTACTAAATGCTTTAGCCTAATCTTCTGGACATTTGTCCGGCAGTAGCTTGATTGCTTCACTGGGCATCCTATTGGGTCCTAGAGCTTCTTTTGTTGCTATCTAGACCTGCTTTTTGTACCTCTATGGGGTCTATCGTCGAATTGTCGTTGCTAGCTCGGTCAACAACGCTAGTACCTGTAAGGAATTGCGTCTTCACTATTTCCTTAACTCCCCCTTTAACTAGTGATTCTGCTACCATGGGTTTGTTCCCTAATCTCTTTCTCAGTATTTGTAATGGTAGGCTCCATGGATCCTTGTCCAGTTCATCGCAAATTGTGCACCAAGCTTTTTCTTTGCCTCTATATATTTCAAATTGAAGTGCCTTCCTGCACGTTTTAATTCTTTCAAGCTAGTCTCCACCTCCTTATCGATGCTTAGCGCTGTTTTTTGCGTGTTATTTGCAGTCTTCTTCGACTCGCTATGCAACTTTGTCGGGCCTGCGCTACTTCAGAGCACAACTAATACACCGAGCGCTTCTTATCGTTGCTTCTGGTAGGTATTCTTTTATTGCGCGCTTGTGTACCCGTTGCATTAGGGCTGTTATTTGCTCCACGGTATTGCCAATTAATCGCTCTTCTTCATTTATAAACGTTCCGATCACTACTTCTGCCTTCATTTTGTTGACCTGGTACCTAGTATTTGTGACGTTATTTGCAAGATGGCTGTTTTTTGAGTCGTCGTGCACGCTAATTTGGTAGTGTATAAACATGTGGTCGCTAAGTGTCTCTTCATCCAGGACAGGACTGTCCTGTTTTTATCAGTTCGCTTAATGAAATTAACAAATATTCCACTAGAGGAGTTCACACAGGCAGTGGAGAATGGGAAGGAGTTGCAAAAGGTTGTAAATACGTGAGATGCAAAAGGTGGCATGACAGGTCACGACGTTCGAAAACAAACTACGACCAAGAGGAAGTAGAATGAGAAAAAAATTGTTTCATAAAATGCCATGATGTAACGCAATAATTGTTCAATAAAAAAAATAACATTGTTCCTTCAAATTAAAAAAAAAAGTCCGCATGTGTTCGTAGGTGTTGACAGGACCTAAAAGTTCCCATCCCTAAAATACTCCTTCAAGGGATGCGAAAATTTTGAAAAGAGTGAGGTAAGTTTTTGAAGCCATTCTAAAATAGAAAAATAAAAAATTTCTGAAAAATGTAATAGTCTGGGACACAGAGGGTTAACTTGATATTAAGAAGCTTTATGTCCAAGCTTAAAAATAGTTTTAATTCAAGTACAGTAAAAGACAAGCATTTTAAATTGAGTGAAAGCTCTATTATAATCTATATTCAATGACTAAACATACTAAAGACTCATACTCAAAAAACTCATTTTGTATTTCTGCTAAAAGTATGTCATTCATAGAACAAAATACATTGGAAGTACATTTAAGAGGGAAACATTTCTTTTCGAAAATTTATAATTTCCTAGCATCAATTTAATGCCCATAGATGCAGCACTTAACCAGATATCCGCAAGTCCAGATATCCTCTTACTCTTATCACTTAATGATGATGTGACGGTACGTGTAAAAAAGAGACAAAACAATAAAACCTGCTTTTCTCTTTTTTTCAGGTTTAAATATGAGTTAAATAAATTAAAAGTTTGAGGCATACTGCTTAGTTTGATATCAACATATCCAAGTGCGTATTCATTCAAGAGCGAATACCAATAAACTCATAAAAGCACTACGTGCTCTGCCATCCATTGCTCGCTCACTAAAATAATCTGTGACTCTATTTTAGCTTACTCTTCTACAATCTACTCTCCTAATACAAATTCTGCAAAACTTGTGTGTCGCGCTAAGTTTTGTCGATGATTTTCCACGTAGTTTTCGATAGGAGTCGCTCATCGGTGAAATTTCTGTAATCCGTAATTTGCCTGTAAAAAGTTAAGATCTATAAAACTTGTATTGGAGGTCAATAGTATAATGATACCTGTAGTTCAGAACAAAATTTTGAATTTTAGTTCACTGCGAATTGAACTAGAGGGCGCTGGAGTTTTATTATGATTTATTTTATTTCCTATACATGATTTTCTTTCAGTAAATATATAAAAAGAAGATTGCTTTATTTTTCTGAAATATTTTCTTTATTTTACATCAATCTACTCAGACGCTTTTATAA
>WYDF02135390.1:0-37521 GCA_009867245.2 Adranes taylori
ATTCCGAGGCACAAATATACCCGTATCGCCATAACAAACAGATTGTCAAAAGTATATATTGCCATTTTACGATATTGAATTTAATACAGTGTGTTCTTCTTAAATTATTTAAAATTACATAAGTTCCTCAACAGGGTGTCCTCAAACCCATCTGGTATCATTCAAGAAGTTAATGTAATTGTTTTGCCGTAATCGTTGTACCTCCTTTTTTCAATATCTTCGAAGATAGGAAATACTTTTAAAGGAAGATGTCGGTGCCTGGGCCGAAACAAAAATATTTATGGTGTAATTCAGTGTTTCAAGTTTTAAGCTTACAGGATATATTGCTACAGTTGCTCACAGAATTGCGATTTTTTTATAGACTCGTAGAGTCTTAAAGATGCTTATAGACTGACACAGAATTGCACCATTAATTTGTTTATGGAATTTCCTGTAATAACAATAGTCTATCAGTAACAATAGTCGAGGCTATTTTGTATGGGACTATTTTGTCGGGGGCTATTTTGTCGGGCCTATTTTGTCGGGCCTATTTGGTGTAGCTCTTTTGTTGGGAATGTTTTGACGCATCACGGTGATAAGTTGCGAAGAAGTAGTGGAGATCGCGGATTCTATCCGTCCTACCGTTCCGACAAGACTTTATATCTCGTAATTTTCCATTTCAATTTTACCATTTACGTTGCATTTTACATTTGTAACTCTGTAATTTCCATTTGTAACGCTGCATTTTACATGCAATTTGCAAATGGAACTCGTTACAAGCATTGTAACAGTTTGTAACGCTGCAAATTACATCCGCAATTTCCATTTGCAACTCAGCAATTTTCATTTGTAACGCCGCAAATTGCAGCGTTGCAATTTACATTTGCGGTGTTACAAATGGAAATTGCTGAGTTGCAAATGGAAAATGGGGCGTTATAATAAAAAACGCAGCGTTATAAATGTAACATGCATCGATACAAATTAAAATTGCGGCGTTACAAGTGGAAATTGGGGATGTAAAATTGGTGCGGTACAAATTGAAATTGCTGCATTACAAATGGAAATACAGTGTTACGCAAATGTAAAATGCATCGTTACAAATTGAAATTGCGGCGATACAAATGGATGTGCTACAAATGGGAAATGAAGCGTTACAAATGTAAAATTCATCGTTAAATGGAAATTGCTGCGTTACAAATGGGAATTATAACATTACAAATAGAAATTGCGGCGATACAAATGCAAATTGTTGCGTTACAAATGGAAAATGCTACATTACAATGTAAAGTGCAGCTATACATATGGAAAATGCTTTGTTACAAATTGAAATTGCTGCATCACAAATGAGAATTGTAGCGTTTGCGGCAATACAATTGGAAATTGCAGTGTTACAAATGGAAAATGCGGCGTTTCAAATATGAAATCCATCTTTACAAGTGGGAATTGCTGTGTTACAAATGGAAATTGCGGCGATACAAATGGAAATTACGGCATTAAAAATGGCAAATTCAGCGTTTCAATGGGAAATGTAGCTTTATAAATGTAGAATGCATCGTTGCAAATGGGAATTGCGGAATTATAAATGGAAATAGCAGCATTACAAATGGAAGTTGCTGTGTTAGAAAGGGAAAATGCGGCATTATATTTGAAACTGCAGCGTTACACAAATGCAAAATGCATCTTTATAAATGGAAATTGCGGTGTTACAAATGGGAATTGCAGAGTTACCAATTGATAGTACGACGATACAAATGAAAATGCGTTACATATGGAAAATGCAGCATTATAAATATGACATGCATTGTTACAAATTGAAATTGCGACTCACAAATGGGAATTATAACGTTAGAAATGGAAATTGCGGCGATACGATTGGAAGCGTTAGAAAAGTAAAATGCTACGTTGCTAATTGAAATTGCTGCGGTACAAATGGGAATTGCAACATTACATATGTAAAGTGGGGCAATATAAATGGAAATTGTGGCGTTACAAATGGAAAATACAGCGTTACAATGTAAAATGGATCGTTGCGAATGGGATTTGCGGCGAAATGCAGCGTTATAATGGACAATGCAGCGTTATAATGGAAAATGCAGCGTTACAATGGAAAATACAGCGTTACCCAAATGTAAAATGCATCGTTACAAATGGGAATTGCAGCGTTACAAATTAAAATTAAGGCGATGCAAATGATAATTGCTGCGTTATAAATGTAAATGCATCGTTACAAATGGAAAATTCTGCGTTACAAATGGGAAGTGCAACATTACAAATGCAAATTGCGGCGATACAAAAGGAAATTGTGGCGTTACAAATGGAAAATGCAGCATTACAATGGAAAACACAGCTTTGCAAAAGTAAAATGGATCGTCGCAAATGGGAATTGCGACGTTACAAATGGGAATAGCAGCGTTACAAATAGAAATAGCGGCGATGTAAGTTGAAATTGTGGCTTTACACATGGCAAATGCTCCGTTACAAATGAAAAATGCAGCGTTATAATTGAACATGCAGCGTTACACAAATGTAAAATGCATCGTTATAAATGGAAATTGTGGGGTTTCAAATGGAATTTGCAGCGTTACCAATTAAAATTACAGCGATACAAATGAAAATTACGGCATTAGAAATGGAAAATTCAGCATTACAATTGTAAAATGCACTGTTACAAATAGAAAATGGAAGTTACAAATAGTAATTGCAACATTACAAATGGAAATTGCGGCGATAGAAATGGAAAATGCGGCGTTACAAATGGAAAATGCAGTTTTAAAATGGGAAATGCAGCTATCTTTACACATGTAAAATACTTTTTGCAAATGGGAATTGCGGCGTTATAAATGGGCATTGAAAAGTTACAAATGGAGATTGTGACTATACAAGTGGTAATTGCGCCCTTACAAATGGAAAATGCTGCGTTACATATGGACAATGAAACGTTACAAATGGAAATGGCGGCGTTATAAATGGGAATTGCAGCGTTGCAAATGGTAATGGCGGGGATTCAAATGGAAATTGCAGCACTACAAATAGAAAACGCAACTTTACAATGGAAAACGCTGCGTAGCAAATATAAAATACATCGTTACAAATAGAAATTGGGGCGTTACAAATGGAAATTGCATCATTACAATGGAAAAGTGCGACATATAAGGTCTAGACGGGACTGGTAGAATTCACTATCCCTTATTACTCTGTCGTGTACTTAAAGTTCTTCTCATTGTCAATGAAGAACTTTTTACGAGATCACTATCAATTCTTGAATATGTGTATACATTGAATGTATATTCTATAAACCAATATACATGCTGTATATTGTATTACAAATCATTATATTTTCTGGCGAAAGTAACATTCCTTACAATTATGCCTGTCAAATGTCCATCGAATGTTTTACTCTGAATTGATAGATATATCTAAATTAATAAATTGAGAATATAATAGTTACTTTATAGTAGATTCTAGGTTCAAATTAAATTATTCATTTGAATTATGTGTTTCTTGGCAACCTTAGGTTTTATACATTTGAGAGTACTCTGCATGACATTCCGTTTCGCAAGTTCGATTGCATAGTCTAGGAGTTTTACATTACTTTTCTGTCTTGTTCTACTTTTCGTGTTTTTTTTTGCTCTTTTCTTTGGGAAAACTTCGCACGTGGAAATGGATTCTTTTATGTTCTTTCGCTTAACGCCTTTTCTATTCTTTTTCTTTTCCACTTCTTTTTATTCACTTTCTTTTCACTATATCCAAATTCGATTTAAATATTATTGTAATTCTTTTCACTACTATACTACGCGCTCTAACCTCTGCTGATACAATAGGGAAATTCCAAGTGAGTTTTATTCTTACATTTGAATGCGTATTTACTTTATTCAGTATTAAAATACATTGGTTGTTGCTTCTAGAAATGGTTATTACGTAAACTATATGTTGAACTAAGATGTGAAAGCTATGTTAGTTTTTGTACTTTTACTATACAAGTTTACTGTACATTGTTGCAAATACAATATATTAATTAATAGGTCATTTCATATGAGATCAATATTTACATGTTCGTGGGTAACTGAAAAAATTGTATCATTTTCATAGGAGTTAACGAAATAAAGAAATAGTATTAAACACATAACTATGTCACATTTATATCTTTCGGCTACATACTTCTGTACTGCAGAGAACTGGTTACTCTAATTTGACAAGTTCAAAATGATCAATGCAGTAGGTTTATAAGTTAGGAAAAGAAGTCCGAAATTTGTTTTGCTTCAGAGCCAGACTTCTAGTTGTTCTAATCACTTCATGTGCGTCTCAAGGCTGATTAAAACATTTTCTGATCCATTGGAGTACTCATAGTTCCTTATTTATGGGATACCTCATTTTTTGGACTTCTCATGAAATGAAGCATCGTTATCTGGATTAGGTTTAGCAGAGTTTGGAAAATGGAAGGAACCACTTAGAGAAAAGTGTATTAAGGAAGCAATTTTGTGTATAAATCTAAAAGTTGAAAAACTCTTGAGTTAAGATTATAAATAGTTAATACACTGGATGTTGTTATACGCAGTACTTTTAATATTTGTTTTTTACTATGTATTTTGATTATAATGATAAATTAAATTTGTTTAAATTTTAGTTCATGTGGTATTCATATCATATATAACTTATTGATATTTGACCAAATAAATATATTACTTCAGATATTATAACATTTTTATTCCTAAGTAACGCTTTTCTCTTTATATATTTTCAGGTGAGTTTTGCTGAAATTTCTAATTTTCATCAAGAAAAGTTTTGGCCTAACAAAAACATTAGGTAATATAAATTTTATTATTTTAGAAATTGAGAAACAGAAAGTGATTTCAGGTTTGAAATATGATTACATATGTTTTATATGGTATATGTATCATCTTAAAGATACAACATGTGTTTTATATACCATGTGAATTATATATAAATATTAGTCTGATACCAGTGCGTACTCGCCTTGAGCTTCAAATCGATCACGTGACGATGATGAGTACAATAGGGCCAGACATATTACTCAGAAGGGCCACTGCGTACAAATTTTCACCCGTCCTAGAGGGGACAATGACTTTAGAATTACTGTATGTAGCACATACTTATTTATAATTAAAGTATGTACCCATCTTTAGTCTTAAATCTTTAGTTTCATTTTTTGAATCTAGTTACTTTTATCAAAATTCATCGACATTTATTGCATGTATATTCATTTAAAATGCAAGTGTGTACTTACCTTCAGTTACAAATCTAGTTAGAAAATCTAGTAATTTTTTTAAATCTAGTTACATATTAGTTACATTGATCAACATCTACTGTATACAGCCTATAAATATTTAAAATGCAACTGTGTACTTTAGTTACAAATCTAGTTACAAAATCTAGTTACTGTTTCGAATATAGTTACTTTAGATCTAGTGATATCTAACGTTATAATAATAATAATAATATTGATAATAACATAACTTGAAATATGTTTTTATTGATAATATTATTATTATTTTTAATAACGGTAGATGTCAGCAGGTCAAAAGTAACTACGTATATTCAAAATAGTAACTAGATTTGGTAACTATATTTGTAATTAAAGTACTTGCATTTTAAATATGTATATGCTGCCGCAGTAGATGTTGATGAATTTTGATAAATGTAAATAAATTTAAAAAATAATAGATTTGTTACTAGATAAAGAACTAGATAAATAACTAGATAAAGGTACGTACACACTTGTATTTTAAATGAATATATGCATTTCTTATCAATACATTCTTATTAACATGGTGGTATACGATGATCTACGAATGAGCCCCTGACGCAGTCCCCGGCGTGCAGTTATCAAATTTTGCGCCAAAACCCAGACCGTTAATGTGTCAGCCGCCACTTTGGTATTGTCAAATGACAGTTGTCAAACACGCAAACTATTTTTGATAGATCCCAGAAATGACGCCGTGAAGCCATAGATGACGTTTAGAAGTTGTTGACATAAAGTCTTTGTCGGACAGTTTCATAGGAAATATCTCGTACGACTTAGATTTATTTATAAATTTACAATTCATTTCAAATTTTGGTCATTTTTAACGTATTATCTCGAATCGTTTTTTTGTTTTGATTTTTAGTTCAGTTCATTTTTCTGCTTTATTACAGTGAATGGGTTTCCTATTTCATATTATCATATATGTATGTTCATAGCTATGTAGATAGGTATATGGAAAATGTGGGATTTATAAACATTTCCGATTTGGCACATTTGGATTGAGAAACATCTGCTGGACCCCATCTCCCTGACCTCAAGAAAGTGCCTTTGAAAATACATATGTTTGTATCTGTATATAAGCATATGAGAATTTCTCTAAACCATCGAACCCATACAGTGAAATTTGATGGTTGAGTGCGTCATATTACAAGGAGTGGAGAAGCTATTTTCTAGATAAAGCTGGCGAAAATCCGTTTTCTTTAATTTTGCAAAAAATTCCTTATTCACATCAAATTAAATTTGTGCACATGTAGTGTGTACAGGACATATATTGCAATCTTAAATCTAATACAGTTAGTCCTATTTAATATGACGTTCCGGGGACATCCACACAAATTCATTCCAATGGTCTGTTTAAACATCTTCGATTGTATTTAAAAAATATATCTTGTCAAATAACATTTGCTAATATTTATCTCTTTAAAACTATTATACTAAAACATACCGAAAGAGTAACAATTTATAATTGTTTACATGTGTTGGTTACAATTTCCGGAATATTCCCCACAATTAAACTGCCTTAACATTTCAGATAGTTTAAATAAGTTACTTGCGCGCAGCGATATCTGACGAAACAATTTCCCATTGTTTCGATCCGTTGCCGTTTCGGTACAGTTGCACAATTCTTTGCGAGTTGTGCAAGATACTCTGCCTAGTCAGGCAAGAACTTACATTTCCTCACAGCACTATTATAATGACATTTATCACCCCATTGAACTAACTAACCTTCTCAAACAGTAAAATTGTCCTGGCGCTAAATGGATGTCAGCCCTGCATCGTACAAATTCATCGACATAATTCGGTATCCACTTAGGTACCCTCCATGAATACGTAAATCCTAAAACCGGAGGATTCACGGAGGATTGATGGAGGATTCACGTATCCTCCATCAAGGACTAATCGAGTGACACGACTAAATTAACAAGTAATTTTACATCTAACTTGAATGTTTATTTACCAAATTTCTAAGCAAAACTCACCAAGAAATAACTAAAAATATACGACTAAAAAATAAGCCTCCTAAAATAATAGGCAGTTGGCAAACATACAGTCTTTCTAAGTGCACTATTTACTTATTCTCAAACTCGAAGTAAACAAATATTCTAGCTCACGAAATACTGCCAAATTAACTGGATCCAGCGTATTCTCATACTAAACTGCTAATTTCTTGGTACAGAATACCAAGAAATTAGTAAAATGTTTCTGGCATCAGCCAACCCATTGAATTCCGATGTTAAAACATAAGATCTAACAGGGACAAAATCAAATGAATAAATACCGTATTGAAGGCAATTTCAGGAAGGGAATACTCCCTAACAACAGGTAACTGCGTATGCTTATTAAACAATATTCTGCCCTTAAGTTTAAATGCAACCAGCTTGAAACAAGTTGGTTACATTCCATAAAATCATGTGTCTTATTTCAATTTACGTTTTGTAAATAATACCAAATGAAGGCGACTAGCGAAGTAAAATTACAAAAAGCAAATATAACTTAAATACAACGCCTTATATTTGCGTAGAACGACAATCGTTTCTGTAAGTTTGCACCGCCATCGTGCCACCTCCGTCGCTATTTCTAGAGATAAGCCGAAGTCTCTGAATTTATTAAACCGAAATTCGCGCCAATTTTCCCTCAAGATAGTCCGATTAAGTGTTCCTTAATTTGTTGGGAAACTTATTTCGCGACGCGAATTTTCAACGCTATGCATACATTATTTCCATTTGCGCTTCATGAACTAAAGAACTCGTTTTTTAATATATAGGTACGAGGTACAATCAAATAATACACGGAATTTTTAAATTTCGCGGGATGTAGAAATGCAACTGTCAAATTTTTCTTGATAGATATATATGTCCCCAAACATAGCGAAGATGTTGAAGATCGATAATTACACATAATCATATAATAACATCGAAAAATTGACGAAATTAGTTATGGACAACCACCGAATCATTATCAGAGAAATTCTTGAAGATGTAGGCATATCATTTTGCTCAGTCAAGCTATTATTTCGGATTTTTTTTTTGGGCATGAGACGAATTGAAGCAAAATTTTTTCTCAAATGGTTGAATTTCGATCAATAGCCGTGTCGAATTGACGCTACTCAGGAGCTGCTTAATCGAAACTAAGGCTCAAGCATTCTAATGAAAGCTTCCTGAAGAGCCAATACCGAAAAGACCTCACCAAGTTCGCTCAAATTTGAAGGTTTTACTCATTGGTTTTTCGACATCAATAGCATGGAACACTATAAGTTCTTTTCACCAGGTTGTATCGTCAATAAGGATTATACCTACAAGTTCTACGTCGTTTACGTGAAGGAAGCCGAAGAAAACGTTCGAATTTGTGACCTGGCGATTACACAATGATAATGCTTGTTCGTGAATTTTTGGCACAACACACCACCGTTATGATTTCTCATCTTTCGTATTCATCCGATATGACACACTGTAACGTTTTTCTATTCCTGAAGATGAAAAAGACCCTTAAAGCATGACGTTTCACCAATATTCACGAGATCAAAACAGAGTCGCTAAAGCAGTTAAACGCCGTATCGAAAATTGAACTTCCGACTTCCTTCGAAGAGCTTAAAAAACACTGGAAGAAGTGTATTGTCCTCAATGGGGGTTACTTTGAAGGGGGCAATATGAACATTGAGGAATAAATAAAGGTTCTTTGAGAAGATTGATAATTCCGCTTATGTTTGAACATACCTCGTATATTATAGTTTTCTTTTTTGTTTGACATAAAGAGATTTTATGAAAAATGAATATTTTTGTGTCACTTATTTTAATGTCACTGAATGTACACAATTCTCGCATTCATGTTTTGTTCTCCTCTCTTTAGAAGTTTAGAGGAAAAGCCTTTTAGAGCAAATGCCCCTACTAGTTGTATCCATTATGTAGAAAATCTCTATCTGTTCTATCCTCTATTTGTTCTATCCATTTCAGTGACAAAAAAATTCCACTCTTATGCTAATAACAAAAAATACTTTGTCAGCATCCATTAGTACTTTAATCCTGTTTATATATGATGACCCTCTTATGATGTCTGTGCACGAATTAGCGGAGGTAGGGTCATTTTTATATAAGACTGCAAGAAAGACGTCCGAATCCCTTGGGTTATAATTCTCAACAGATATGTGGTGAAGCAATGAACGTGATGGAGCAAAATATTGAGGCTGCCAAAAAGGTAGTTCGAAAATCAGAATTGGCAATATTCAAACAAGTCCATAGTTGAAAATGACGCCGTTAAAATCTTTTGGAATTACTATTTTCCTACAACTTATCAAATAGGCGCAAACAAACCAGATACTGTGTTGTTAGATTCCATTTAGCGTGAGATGTTCCTCATTCGGTTTTCTAGCCCCACCGATAAGAGTATTGAAATTAAGGAACGAGAAAAAGTGGCCAAGTATCAGGATTGCTATGTGAGTTAAGGATCTAATATCCACGCCATTGCATTAAATTGGTAGTCCTCATTAGTAGAGCCATGTGAGACGCCAAGTCCTCCCTAATAAGCTATCTCAAGATCGTATCAACTTGTAAGACCAAAGCTGAAGACTTAGCAAGTCAAAAGTAAATGGCCGTAATTCCGGGGACTTTGAGTGCGTTTTTAAAGGTGCTAAAGTTGAGATTCTTTGGAGTTGCATGCTACAAAGGGGAAAAAATAACGTTTATGTCGTTTAAATAACGTTTATGAAAAAAATAACGTTATGACAAAATTCTTTTATATCCTTTCATTTCCTAATTTGCTATGTTACAATTAACAGAATTATTACAAAAATAATAAAAAAAAATTTCAAATTACATTAAAAAATAAGCATGACATGTAACAAAAATTATTACCCAAAAATGATTTTAGTTGTATCTCTCTTCGTTTTCTTCCCCTCAAACCTCCAATAAAATGTTTTTTATTATTTCCTCACCCGAAACTTCTGTTCATAATAAATTTATACAATTCTCCCATCCATATGTTGTTTGTTCTCCTCTCTCCCATTCAATCCCTTCTCATGCATTCCCGTATTATGTCCACGTAATTTTTCTTCCCTTTTTTTCTGTTTCTCTTTATTCTTTTCTCCCCTTTCCTTGTCTTCTTTCCTCCTTCTTATCTTGTTTTCCCATCCCTATGCCTCCTACCTATTTTTCCTCCATTCCGTAATTACCTCCAAACGTCACCCTAGGAATACAGCGTATTAATCAAATAATACTACTGTAAACTTGTCGCTCCTAGAATGCAATGCATTGCCTCCTGTTGAACATATGCAATTGGCTTCTTAGAAATTAGTTATTAGAAAAAAAATGCAAAAAAATATATTATGTTGTACAATTGTTTTCTTGCTTTTGTCTCCCGTAAAGGAATATTTAATTACACCATTAGTAATTATGAAATTATTAATTCCTCATTGTTGTGCTCCAGATATTCTATAAAATATTTATACCAAGTACGCCTCTCTAGCTCCTTAATTATTTACCTGCATGGCTCAATTTTTTTGCGTAGTTAAATAATTGTGTTTAACTACGGTCGTGGCTATGATTTTTCTTTTTTGCTGAAAATAATTATTAACATGTAGCATTCGAATTATTTCATAATTATTTTTTGTTTAATATATATGTCTTTTGTTTAATATTGCTTTACAAAGTGTACACAGATCAAGAAAAATTGGAACTCAAATAGGAAAATGAATTTTGTATTTATCAACCCCATAAGTTTCATCCATAACACGTTCTAAAATACATCAGTGCGCACTAGACCTTAAATCGTACTAAGCCCCATTCAGCAAAATACATATTTTCCTTCTAATTTCGTTTACTTTTCTAACTGCCATAACTTTCTTATGATTGTCACGTTCTTAAAAGTTCACCTGAATTGTGATAAACTCGATGCGCCACCGCCGCCACCACCATCCTCATATCTATACGTAATTAATTTCCAACTAAAGTTGTAGCGTTCAAAGACATTTCCGAAATCTGATTTTAATAAAATATGCTAATTTATTTATACGTTCCTCGAAAATATCCAAAAATTTGAATTTTGATTTTCCTTGGGAGTATTAACAGTAATAATTAAGATCTAAAAGCGTTTCTAACAAACTAAAGTTACGGGAGACGTTCTAATAATTCCATACTGTTTTACTGATTTCTTTGTAATAGGTAAATAATGGTCAAACATGAGTCCAGGGAATCCACCATCCCTCTACTATTTTTGTAAAGTGGCGTATGAAATGGTGGATGCTGTGGGCTGTATGGCACATGTATAGGTCAGCAAAAGATGGATATGCTATGCAATTGGTGCGTTCATCATACTTAGCTCTGACAACGTATGGGCCGGCAAAAAAATGGCCGTACGAATAGAATTTTTAAATTCTATGGTTTTATTCATTAAATTGGGGATTAATTTAGTTTGATTATATTTTGATGTGGGTGGGAGCATAGTTTCTGTCAGGAAAGGCAGATCATTATGATCATTATGCAAGGTGTGGGGATAGTCTACGTCAACTTCCAGTATAAGTATAACCTATGCTATATTTCGAAGCTATACTTAACAAATCAAAATGTTCAATGTCATCTTGCGATAATAACTCTAACCACCATATGGCAATTGTTGAGATAGGAACCAACCATACAAGTTATTAACAATTCAATATGCAAGATAAGATATAGGTTCGGCTGGATTGTAGGAATAATACGAATGGGTGATGAGCGGATTATTTGCTCCTGCATATCAATGTATACAATTTGATATGTCAACACGAATTGGACGTTTAAGAATTGCAAATTCATAACTTCGAAATTTCACACTACGAAATAAATGTTTTTTATTCATTACTAACATGGTGATGAAAATGACATAATAAAAATAATGTGGGTATAAAGTAATTTCCAATAAAATAAAAAACTAAAAACATAGGGAGCAAATTGTTGATCATTAATACCCCAAAAAGAATTAGTCTGTTATAGTGTAATTCAGTGGCCGGCTTTAAAGTTTTCCTTTTACGAAGAGTTATTGTAACTGTCTTAGCACCCCGTAGTTGTTACTTTTAGTCTTTCCCAATTCTTGCTCCGCGAATCTATTCGACGCAAGAATGCGTATAAAACGAAAAGAGTGTGCAACAGTGAAAACGTGGAAAAAAAGGGGGAAGACTACAGAGATGGAGGCTCGTAAAGCCAAATCGTAGCCCATTAGATGTACCATTGGCTCAATTTTCTTTAGATTGCCTTTTGCTTCTTAGCTTTCTTTCAAATAACTGTAGCATTGCTTATGTCAGATCCATACGAAAGCAAATATTCGCGTGGAAAATAAAATTACCTTTACATAAAATAAATTGAAATAAACGATAAGAAAAAAATGTGGACGACTCCCTCAACTCATCTTAAATGTACTGGACTTTATAGGTATAACTATATATAATCCATAGAACAAACGTTGATTTATTAGTGTTGACTATCGTACCTTGAACATTCAATCAATACAACACTCAGTTAGTTCAGGGTAACCGTCGAATATTATAGGTACGTACAAATTGTATTTGTAGTAGGCGTGTAAGATTATTATCCATTGCGTGTATACATTTCAAGATGGTGTTGATTTATGTTACAGCTATTAGTACGTTCATTAACAGAAATTGCTTAATCAATTGTGCCCATCGATCCATATGTGCATATTGTCTGCCAGATTAAATGTTTCTTTAGGAAATTTTGACGTTTGGCGCACTATAAATTTTTTGTCAACTCCTCTTCGAAACGTAATACTCTTGTCCAGGCATTTGTTTGAAATCCTCCTTGGCATAAGTTTCGTCGTCCATAACCACACAGCTGAATTGCGTTAAAAACTGGGTGCCTGGACTGTTTATTTTTGCTTCCAAATTCTTTTCAGTAGATTGTAATGGGTTGGCTACTTCTTCACAGGATAACCAGCCCATACGTCCTCTGGGATTGAATTGCCTTGACTAGTCGCGAGTTCGATTGAGACCGCCGTAGAATCCGATGAGGTGTAATATGCCCAGACAACAGAAGGTCCCTAAAATTTACTCAGATGAGCGCCAATACCTATGTATGGATAAGATCACCGGATGTGCATATAAGTAAAAACCTCATATGACAAGACAACCATAATTTATTTTAAATTATTTGTATCAAAATTTTAACACCATAGAAATAAATATAAGTATTTGTTAAGAAATATCATGAGCTACACCGAAATAACAATTAAATGTGTTCATGAATATCATAGTAAGATAATCACCTAAATAGTCCAGCACTATTTTAACAAGTTATTATTTTGAAATAATTATTAAGTTAAATTATTACTTTGAGAAGTTATTCATTATTCAAAGTTAAATTCGAATCAAATAAACAATATATCGGTTTGAAGTTATATCATAGGATAATAATTAATTAAATTTTCACAGCAATTTTGAAAAATATTATTTGGACATAATACTAAGTTGAAAATGTATTACTTTGAGAAGCTATTACCAAAAACATAAACAATATATCTTTATCAGAATATCATAAGTTCAAGTAACTATTCTTATGTAAAACAATCTGAAGGAAGCCTAAGTTTTCCCACGAATTTGGCACTTTTAGCACTTTGCGAATCTTAACAACTGCCGATCATCACTTACAATTTGGATCATCGTTATTTATCAATTATCATCGCACTTAAATGCTCTTAATAAAATCAGATGAAATCAGGTTTCATAAATCAGATGCAAGAATTAACTTCAGGCTCCAGGCTCCAACGATTACCCATCAGACGAATGACCAGAGTTGAATGACCATCAGTCGTTGAAATAACCAAACCCGCCCGAACAACTGAATCGTTGATCGAGGTTCCCAAATATACTTTCAATCCCACATATCTCAAAACGGACTTTTTATTTGTATGTTATTAATATATTATGACAATTATAGTTTAATTAATTATTTAATTAGCCATAATTTGGCTTGTAGTTCTTTCAGACGATGAACCCAAAAGAACTCAACTTGCGTAGGAATTGGAAAATAGCCTCTGACTGTCCCATCATTCTAACCTCATACCACGAACAAGGTTGCGATTGCGGAACGCTATTTCCTTAAAACAACTCTAAATTTGCAGGTCTTATAGATCGACTAGAAATCAACAATTAAATTAACAAATACGAGCAGGGATATAAAAATCGCCGTTAAAACTCTTAATATTCTGACGAGATATTACGCGTAATTTTAATCCATTATTTTCAACTCTAAAACGTGCGCAGTAGCACTCGCTACTAATTTCATATAAGCGTGCTGCCAGCATACAGAATCAGTCACCAGTTTTAACTACAGATTCCTGTTAACCTCAGTAAGTCATAACAAACAGCTGGTAAAACGAACGTAATCTGGCATTGAACAGAAACATAACATTGCCAAGCAAAACAAAGACGGCTCGTAATATAAAAGATTAGCCAGTAGATTAATATTGTAGATTAAATACATAGTACATAGGATTAAATACATAGTACATAGGATTAAATACAAATACATTAAATACATCCTGACTACGTAAGTTTAGTTAACAAGGTAACTAACTGTTAACTATTAAACAGCAGTCCAAAATTTCCTATTTTAGGTACCAACCAGGTTTTAATCACCTCGGAGCGTAGGCTATATTACTGAAAATTTCCCATTAATATTACACACTAGGAAGATAAATGAGCTAACGTGGAATATACTTCTGGAAGACAATAACAACAAATATCCTACACGTTATAACTAATATCTCTCAATTACAATAACACATGAAGTACACTATATATTATAACTAGGTAACCTCTACAATAGGTCTATTGTTTCTTACCTTCATAATATATGTAATGTTCTTAATATTTCTTAATTCGCACAATAGTCTGCACGTCTCTTATTATTTATAGCATGCTCTCAACAGAGGCATCTTACAAGATCGATTTGGCACTTTGCGAACTTTGATTTAAGATTTGTATTATAACGATTTGTGTTATACATCCTATTGCTGACAGATTTGGGTTTGTCCTGAACACAGCGATAACTTTTTTGTGGCCAAATCTTTATTAACTGGTTCCGACTTTCTACCAGAACCAGGCTTCCTTTTCAAAGTTAACATAGAGTTAAAGCTACGTAAAACAGTTTGCACAGTTGTACGCGTTATTCCAATATGATTGGCAATTTCATATTGTAACCAAGTAGGATTTTGTTGATTTCGCGTTAATTTAATGCATTAAAATGACAGTTAAAAGAAATGGAAAAGCTTAAATTTAACGTAGATGTATTTTTTCATGGACATTAATTTTCTTTTCCTCGAGTCTTATCTTGTAATGTTTTGGCAACAAGTCGTTTTTGTAGTCGAGTTTTACTAATTTATGTGTAAGTAAAAATGTTGTTAACAGTTGTTAACATATTTCTAACTGTCAACTTCAATTTTTTACTTTAACGAATTAGAAATGCAGAACCTACTTTCTTTGGCACAGGCTTTGCAATTATTGACCACATAGTGGTCACC
Source organism: Adranes taylori (assembly GCA_009867245.2). Taxonomy (NCBI): domain Eukaryota; kingdom Metazoa; phylum Arthropoda; class Insecta; order Coleoptera; family Staphylinidae; genus Adranes; species Adranes taylori. The sequence continues at coordinate 15,743 of WYDF02135390.1, forward strand.
GAAAGTATAATCCAGTATAATCCAATTTATGGAACCAAAGTGTTTCGCCGGCACTTAAGTCACATCAGACAATTATCCATTTTTGCTCAAAACTAAAACACCTCTTTCCACGCTATTTATATTCCATTCAGCTGAACATTTACATAATTGCGTAGCCAAACTAGTAAACGGAAAATATTCACACCTAACAAGAAGGGTCTTCAGAAGAATTGACAAAATTCTCTTATCAGTTAATAATGCTATGTCCAAGCAAGGTTTTTCAGGTTCCTTTGGTTGTAAAGCCATTCCTATAGTATATCTTTCCTGCAAGCTATTTGCTTACCAATTCTGTAACTTTACCCTCAAAACCAATCTTAGGTTGTAAAGGATGATAATTCTTAAAGCAACCTTCAAATAAATTCCCCAATCTACTATTGTAGACTATATTACAATGGGGGAACTTAAGAAAGCCCTAAAAATTTTTCGTAACATTGAAATGAAATAATATACCATTAATTCTCATTAAATTTGAGAGCAAACTAAAGAAATGCATAAGAGTTTCGTTGTGGATCCGCCACAAAGTTTTATTTTTGAAAATGACGCGCGGTTGTGTTTGGAAAAACAGTAATTTTTAATTTGGCTTTGATACTGTACAGTCGTATTCCTTCTGGCCTGCTTAATTGGATTGCTTAAATTAGAATTAGCAAACGGAAAAGTTGCTTTCAACTATATTCAAAGCGCGTTTGTTGGTTGGCTGGTGTGTGTGTGTGTGTGTGTGCGGCGTTTAAAGAGCCCCCGAGAAGAAAATGTCGACGAGCCGACGTTAGTGGATTAACGGGTTTATTTAAAACATACTGAAACTTGATAATTAAGAAAACGGGCAAGATATCGCCAATTTACTTTTATTAGGTGCAATTTAATCTTTTAACAGCACGAAATTGAATTTTCCTTCTAAAGTAATTAAAACTTGTTAATCTCAACATCATTTTTCACATAAACACATATTAAAATTAATTAGAATCGATCGACGGTAGCAAACAGATGATCATAACAAATCCTGATATATAAGTTGCCTATCTTAATAGATGCCGAAAACAAATATATATTAAAAATTATTTGTGTCTTCGAGTAAGTGCCCGTTAGCTCCATTGGAAGAGCAATCAACCGGCAATCGAGAGGTCCGTTAATACAAAAATATAAAAAATACAAATAAGTTAAAAATGAATCATTTTCACCTAATTCAAAATAAACATATTATTCACGTTAAATCTTTATATTGATTTATTTCAAGTTAGAAAAAAATATCTATCAATAAGTTGTTTTCTAAATCATTGGTTTCGAATGGAATCTTTGCGTACTTACGAGGAAGTTTAATGGAAAGTTGGTTGAATGTATGTTAAGGAAAAAGGACGCGTAACTCTTTTCAAAATCTAAAGTGGTCTATTCTTAAAAAAGAACTACAAATTCGTTCTTTTAGATGAAGTAAAGTTGTGAATTAGGTGTTAAAAAAAATCCAGGTATCACATTTTGAAAACGGTTTCACAACAAATACATTTAATTTTAAAGAGCTACGTAGTATAGCATACTTAGTATACTTAGTATTAAGATCATATTCGAGAAAATGCGGTGAGCTTTGTTTTATAAACTAAGACCTATTCAATGTCACAAAATTTTTATGCCGTTGGGGTAGTAGCCTTGTATCAAATCCCCTCCCCCCGAAATCTTCCAATGTTTTCAGGTTTAGCCTATTTTTCAATATATAAAAATTGTCATTGATACAAGCGTGTGGTACCATTCTATCGAAAGTGTAGCTATAAATTCTTTTATCTCGGGATTAAATACTAAGGATTTGAAATTGATTTTATTCGCGCACTTAATTGTAAGTCTATTAGAAACTAAAAATAATAATTTTCATAATAACAAAAAAGCAGACTAGACAGAAAACCATATGGAAAAGAAAAAAGTGCATGCTGGCAGTTATACTGAACGAAATAGTAAAAGATAGAAGTCAAAACAGTCAAGTAAAATAATGATGTAATATATTTGTTGAGCGCATTAAATCAAATTCAAGTAATTTTATATGGTAGTAAGCATTGTTTTATTTTACACACCTAGGCAATGGTCTCGGTCTCGGTTATTAAAAGTACTTTATTAACTTGCAATGATGTAAATATTCGTAATAAGATTCCTTTGCAAGGTTTAGATGGGCATGTTTTTAGTAAGGAAACAATAAACAATGTAAATCAAGAGGATTAAGTATTGACGAATTTTCAGCCAGAAAGAGAAGATGTAGAAAAAATTGAACTTGTAGAATTTGGCGAAGCGCTAGAGTCGAGAACTTGTTGAAGATTTTAGATAATGCTGGATTGAATGTGGAGGAGACTGATTCAGCCCGCAGGATATGTGCGAAGTTCGCTGATGTTTTTTATTTGCCGGAAAATAAGCTAACACATGCAAATATTCTTCCACAGTCCATTCCATTGAAAGCATGTGCGTAATCAGTTTATGTAAAACAATATCGTATTCCACAGAGTGAGAAGGATGAGTTGCATATATAGATAGATAAATTGCTTTCTGATGGAATAATTGAGTATGTACTTTAGTATGGTCTAGTCCGCTATTACTAGTGCCAAAGAAGGTTGACGAAGAAGTCAAAAGGTAATGGAGATTGGTTTTGGATTACCGTTTGGTAAAAAAGGAATTGGAGGCAGATCAGTTTCCACTTCCGGTTTTAAAAGAATTCACACGAGTCGTTAGCAGGAGCAATTTACTTCTAACATTTAGATCTGACACAAGGGTATTACCAGTGGAGTTGAAGAATTATGACCATGTACAGCATTTACTACTGACAGGGGTCAGTATCAAATGACTAGGTTACCGCAAGGGTTAAAAATTTCACCCAATGCTTTTATCCGTGTTATGACAATAGCGATGTCAGAATAGAATTATACATCATATTTAATCTACATGGATGATCTTGTTTGTTTTGGAAGAATCTTAAGGATCACAAATAGAATTTGATTTAGTGTTTGGCGAGAATGAGGTTATTTTCAAGTTGAATCCACCGAAATGTAAATTTTTAAAGAAGAAATTTTGTATTTGGGACATGAAATATCAAAAGATGGGTTAAAACCTGACCCAGCGAAATGCAATGGAAAATTATCCAATACCCAAAACATCGGGGAAAACGAAAAGATTTGTAGCTTTTGCAAATGATTATAGGATGTTTATAAAGGGATTAGCGTAAATTGCAACTCCGTTGATTGTCAACGAAAGGGGTAGAGCTCACTTGGTCTGCTAATTGCCAACAAGCGTTTTGAAATTTTAGATTACCCCGATTTTAGCGAGGGGAATGCGGATGCGAATGCATTTTCTTTGGGTGTAGTTGTATCCAATGGAAATAGGAAACCAGTTTTATTCACTCGTCGAAGATTGAATCGCAGTGAATTAAATTATTTCACTATTGAGAAAGAGCTTTTACCTATCTGTTGCCCTGTTACTACGAGATTACATCCGTATATCTATGGGAGAAAGTTTCATATTGAAACTGATCACAAGCCTTTGATTTATCTTTTTGGAATGACATATCCATCAAGTAGGTCATCAAAATTTGGGCTAACTTTGTAAGAATCTAATTTCACCACAATATTATATGTAAAAGGGACTGAGAATGTAGTACAGATAGTCTTAGTCGAATTACAATATGAAACATAAAATCGAATACAATACAATATGAAACAAAATTCATGTCACTAACAAAATTCATATCACTAACCATGAAGGGGGAAAACCTCCAGCTGATAGGGATTGTCAGGTGATTCGTAACCAAATTGATTTCATCCTCATCCGATACGAACTGCCTAGATTTGTGAAGTCGGCTATAACATTCCCTGTGCATAAACAATAATGTTGCATAAACAATAATACTATTTGTGAATTTATGTTAAATGTGATGACAAGTACCTGGTTGAATGAAATTTCTTCGGCAAAAGTTTTAATAAGCATTAAATAATAGTCTAATGGTACATTGCTGGAAATGAGTATTTTTGTCATTGTGTCGTTAATATTGATTTACCTTATAACGATCGCCGTGTAACAATTGTATTGAATTTAAGCTTGAAGTCTAAAATTTTTTCAATTACAAACTAGTGAGACAATTTAACACATCCTATTATAATTCTCTAGGTATTTTATTTTTCAATTTACAATTGAATTGTCAAATTAAATTACATCAATTGTAAATACTCATTGCAAGACATTCGCTTGTTCATAGACGCGTAGAATTTCAAAAACCCATCCATCGTACAAGTGAATAATTGTTCGATTACTCTGATAAAGTAGCATTTCAGCGGCTAGCTCTGGCCATTAGGACTTGTGTACAATCTATCGCTCCATTCGTCTCCCATCTCTTTCTCACATATTCAACGTGTGCTTGTACAATTCATTCGCACCCGAGTAGAATGGATTGTTAATACCATATAACAGATTTCAGTGGCGCATTATTGTGAAAGATTACATCAAAATTCCTGATGATGTTGACTAATTGAGTTGATATACAGGTATACTTTTATTTGAAAAACTAATAGCTAACTAAGGCCTCACGTCAGTGGACCTTGTTTTAAAAGAGTTATTTAATTATTTTGAAAATTAAAATTTTTTATTTCGTTTTAATTAATTTTATTTCTTAATTATAATACTTATTTTAATTTCCTTGCTAGAGAAATTATTATTCTTTAAACAATTGCACTAGATAAAGCGATTTATTCAATGATTGATTAGTTATTTCAAATACATTACGTTTCGATGACTAATATATTTATTGCATTACAACGATTGCACAATGTTAAGATAATCGCGATAGTTCTTCAATTATTTCTTAATTACTTTAAAAACTTGATTAATACATTCAGCAAGATTAACTAGAATGATTTATTACTTTATATAACACTAAATAATTTACTTGATTAATATTACGGACAGTATCCAAGATTAAGATGGCTGCCGTATGAATATAATAATCTAAACTCTATTACTTTATATTAATGACTACTGATCAAGTCTGAATCGAAAACTACTGCATCTAGTGGTATTGTACTATTATGTCGTCCGCTTCGGGTCTCGCCCGTCGTCTTCAAGTAGGTACGAAGTCTGAATACGTGTTCATTTCTATTAACGTCCATAATTAATTAACATGAAGTTGATACCTAGAGATGGGTTTATAACTAGATAGCCTGAAGCAATCTCTTAAAAATGTTATTGACAATGTATTTCTATTTGTTTATTTATTTTATTCTAAACCTAGAGAAGCACTTTTTGATATCTCATGAATAACTTTACGACAATTATGTTTCTCATTAAGTGTTGCACGCGGATGCACGCGATAAATTGGTAAATTTTTAATAAAACGTACATCATATCAGAAAAGTGTTATATTTAGAAATAAATTTAATTACTTAAACAAATTTACAAAATTCTCGCCTTCGTTAAATTTTCTTTGTTAATAGACATGCTGATGCTTTCAATTTTAGCTCTAACAGACTTTATTACGATGCGATTGTTAATTAACATCACTCTCACAAACGCTCCATACATGGACTAACATCTGGTGAACTAGGCGACCAGATTTTCTTTTGCCAGAATTGTTGCTTCATCCACGGCACAACTACTTCTCTGAAAACGTGTAAGTAAACGTCAACAGTGACCTACAAACCTTGTGGGAAAAAATATGAAGTCATAATATCTCCTTCATTGTTGACAACACCCAGCACTATGCTGTAGCAGGATATTTTGTTTTATGACTATTGGGATTTTACTTGGATTTTTACAGAGCCACCTGTTGTTTCTTCTGCTGATTCTGCGGAAAATTATTTTCATTAAAGAGGAAAATCAGAGCGTTCTGTGTTTGGGATTTTTCAGTTTTGTTAGTAATTTCTGTGCTCTCTCGAAGCTCTTTTCTTTGTCTAGTGTCATAAACTGGCCTCTTCTAAGAACATACGATCTTTATCTGATATCTTCAGCAATAATCTTGCGAACCATTGTATCCGACGTTTACTATTCTTTTGCATGGAATGCATGGACTTCCCTGGATCTTCATTGATGATTTCTTAGATTCTATGTACTATGTCTGAACTTCTGCTATCCTTGTGTACCTTATGCTTTTTACTTGTTGGTACGACGAGATCAGGATCACCATCATATACCTTCCTCATAATAAAGGATGTTATTGAAGTCCCCTACGTTCAGTCCAGAAATAATGGTCGCTTTAATATTGTACTCCTTTGACGGTTCCGATTATAGTTTAATACTTTTGAGTTGAAACAATAATGCTAACTTAGAAACAAAACTTTAAGATTAATAAAAACTCTTTAACGGATTACAAAGGATTCAATATTTTATCTTCACAGATTTTTTCAATCTTCTTAGATATACTGCTAATTTTTTAAGCATGTCACAAACTCCAATCACATTAATTTTTTCCATACGCAGTGGCTGGTTCCTAATCATTAAGATTAGATAGAGATAGGCGAATTTAAATTTTTAATTGCGCTTTCGCTTTATCTCCCATTATTTTGGCCCCGTTGTCAAATTCGTGCTTTCCAATATCTTGCAAATTTAAACTCAAATGTTTACTTTCTCCAAAAATAATTTCAGACATTTGTTTTCCTGTGGAAGGAGATACAAAAAGCTTTCATTCATTTTTTTTTCAACGCCTTTGATATCAGATTTATTGATTAAAACATATCTTAGTACAAAAAGTCATTGGCTCCATTTTACTGCCATCCTCGTTGTCTCGGTGCACTAGGCGGTGAGTTGACCTCTTCCTCTGACGTTGACCTCATTGACGAAGTAGTTTATCAATGAACGGTTATGAATATTGATATGAGTGAATGAAATATGAAGTGAGTGAATTAAATAAAAATAAGCGATTAGTCGCTGGCGCTTATTTAGGACAAATCAGATTTCAGAATGCGAATTTAGCTAACTCATCAAGAGAGTTTGATCACTTACAAGTGAATTATTGCCGATCGAATTGTGCGAGGTCCTCACTTATAAACGATTACATAAACGAGAACAATACCCAAAATGCATTTCCTTAATGATGACTTGGGTGGGTTCTTTTATATGAAATTAGCTGAGAAGAGGCATCTTTTGGTGGTCGTCTCGCTTGTAGTAGCTGGCGTCATGTGGGCGTGGTTTGAAGGAAATTTCTGCTAAAATCCTTAGGAAATGGAAAGTTACAACTACTGAAAAATATTTTTCCCTTGTTGGGAATCATAAGGAAGAATATTGCATTATATCTCCGTCGAAATTCTATGATGTCATAAGTTGTTCTCCAATCAGCGACAAACACTACCCCTGTCAATGCAGAAGCCAGCCAATAAAAAGTCGTGGAGTCCTTAAATTGAAGAATATTGCGGAAATATTTCCGCAAAGGTAGACAAATTGCTAGTGACGTCTCATGATGATGTATCAGGCTGCAAAATAATGTATCTTGGCATGTATGAGTGAATAAGCTCGCTTCCTTAATAAAATAATTATGATAAATGCGTTTGTCTTTGAAATGATGCTTCTCCGTACGATTGCAAATGTGTGGGTGAGACCTCTATGCGTGTGAGCTGGTTAGCTGTTTTCGCATACAAGGTTGTGTCAGGTGTCTTTTATTAGGAGATGTATTAGGAGACGTACCTACTTTAAATGATTGTTTAAAACGCCCGTTTGCTTTTGATTTGCTCTGACTTTGTCTTTTGTACTATAAGCCTGATAGTTTCTTTTGTGGGGATTCTGAAACGGACAGAATATCTTAAATTAAACAATGTATGTTCTCTTTGATCAATAACAACGTTTTAGAATTTATTAGACATTTTAAAGATGCTTCCTTGTTTTTTAAACATCTTTATTTATAGGAGGTTTCGGCTTTTTGCCATCCTCAGATACAACTATAATTAAATTAATTTATATTACATAATATTTCTTAACAATTTTTTTTTCATTTAATACTATTGTTCCGTTTGTAGTATTAATGTATAGTATTTTAAGTTCCCTTTGTAGTATTGGACAATAGTATGAAGTAAAAAAAATATAGTTAACAGACATAATGTAATATAAATAATTTTTATTTTAGTTGTACCTGAAAGTGTTCAAAAGTCCAAAGCGGTCGTAAAGTACCTTTAATATTTGTACAGACTGTAAGTTTCCGTCAAAATGAGGCTCTTTAGATTAATCGCTCCCAGACAAATGTCCGGCTTGTCCGCTCTTAGAGTGAGCCTTGATTGTAATTTAAGTAGACATTCGTACCGCAATATTCAGTAAAGTCGAGAGTAAATATTTCAGAGATTTATCTTTGACATTCTTAAACTTCAAAATCAAAATAAACAAGCATAAGTTTTAACATTTAATGCTATGTAAATATTTTATTCCTGTAAAGATCCTATGCTTTTTACATCGTGTTTCTACATCAAATATTTTATAAAGGATTCTTTGAAACACATATAGTATTAATATTTTATTTCTATATATCCATAGGATGTAATTAAAAACTGGACTCAGGAAATAATAAAATTTGTTGACGAAATAGCTATGACATGCCGCTGGCAAAACAGATATATCTAAAATACGGAGCCAATTTGCCTATATATGAAACCAATTTGAAACGACCATACGTGAACGCTCTGCTAGACTCTTCCCAAATGTTAGCTCCTCTCCCTGCTACGCTTCTGAAATAAAATAAATGAGATACCGATAGTACACGGCGAGAGCAATGGGAAACGAATGGATAAATCGAATGGACAGCATCGAGAGAGAATGGACAACGGGACTCATGCTTGCTAGCGTTCGTGGTGCTGCTGTTGTCCTTGCCGTTTCGGGGTCGATGCAATTAACGAAAATTTGATTTATAAAATTAGTCTCGCTCGGTTGATTTGGTTGGCTTGACGGCAGCGAGGCGGTAGGTGTATTCTCTCTATCACTCTCTCGCGCGCTGCCACCGTATTCTCGATATATTTAGCTACGTTTATTTTGCCACCATTTGTTGCGATTAGTTTGCAACTGTGAATATTTTGTTTACATCTCTATCCTGCATTCACGCGCTTAATATCGAGATAGTGATAATAAATTAAATACAAAGTTACGAAATATTCAATATTTTACGAATGTTTTCTATATAGCTAATTCTTTTTAGATCAATTGGATTTTAAAAATTTATTGCATTTATTTCTGACATATACAATAAAAATAACATCTTATCTGTTTTATCCGTAATATCCTTCCTTACCAGTCTTCCCCAAGATTTAGGCACATACATCTCCATTCTGTGTCTGTAATTATCCCCCCACCCACCACACGCTCTTCCTCTTTCATTCACAAGACAAACCTCTACAATGTCCTCATATCTTCCAGGCAACTTTCGTTTTATTTCAATCATAGCTATACCGTCAAATTGTTCTATATTCCCTGGAATCATGTTCTTTTATTTTCTCTCTTAATCCTGCCATATTCCAACAAACCGTTATTAATACCCCTCCGTCCGTCTCAGTTCTTTTCTCTTCTCCCACCTGCTTGTTTATATCAGCTTTTACTATTTTCAACCCTCCTCGCGCTACATCCTTCTCCTTCCGCGTCTAACTCATTTAAAATAATTGTAGTACGTAAGTATTCTCCACTATTCTTCTGTCCAAACTTTTTTTTGCCTAATTTGTCTGCGTCAAAGTATTCGTTTCGTTTCCTCTTCTCGTTTAAATAATCCTTTCGTTCAGTTCATTCCACTTCCTATCTCCAATCCATGCTCATCTAAATCCAATTTTCATTCTTTCTCTCTCTCTCTACATATTCCCTTCACCCTTTTCCATATTTCATCCTATACTTCTCTTTCCGTTTCAAATCATCGATCCTCTTTCGCTCGATTATTTCTCGTTTATTTTCCCATGATCCTAATATCACCAATATTAGACGAGATATAGTGTCCTTTCGGCTTACTTTTTTTCCTAACCAAGTTATGCTTTTTATCTCTACACTGGTATTCATTTTTCTCCATATAATCTTCTTCCATTCTAATAATTCTGGCTAATTTTCTTTGATACCCTTTATTATTATATTACCGTTTCTCTTCATTGTTTGAACATATAGGATTTGTTAAAAATCTTCCTGATGGTTTATATCAAAATAATCTTCTAAATCTTTCGACGGCAATCACGCATTCTTTACCATAAGTTTTTTTTACGTTTTCTAACCTCTCATTGCCAAAACTCTTCACGTTGTGTTGTTTCTTCAAGTTGTGATTTGTGTCCAGCTGTAAGTAACACTTTGCAACAACCAGGCAAGTCCAGAATTTGTGTGATTATTGCCCAGTATTGTTAAGCAGGCAAATTGTGGTGCACATGATCGACATTTAAACCAGGTTTATATGCACTTTATACTGAGCATGAATATACTAATAACTTGAAAATGGACTTGCCTGGTAGGAGTGTTTTTCGGAAGAATTTTTTATATCCAGTTATTTTTATTATTATTATTATTATTATGTTTTTCGCCTTGTAGCGTACAGCTCCAAAGAATCTCAACTTCAGCACCTTTAAAAAGACGACGTAATTCGCGAGATTCTTCTTTGGACAGGTGTCACGTAACGACTTCCTAAACAATACAGTAAGTAGTTACGTCATTGTCGGGCCGTGTGAACGAAGTAAACTCAAAGTGCTCAGGACTACTGCCTTTTGTATCTGACTTGCTAATTCTTCAGCATTGGTCTCACAGGCCGGTATGGTCTTAATATTGTTTATCAGGGAGGACCTGGCGCCTCCCATGACTCCAGTGATGAGGACCAATTTGATAAAATGGCGTAGATATGGGATCCTTAACTCGCCGCTTCTTCGTGTTTCATAATTTAAATATTCTTATCGGCGGGTCCAGAAAATTCGATGAGGAATATTTCCCGCTAAGCAACACAATATCAGGTTTATTTGCGACTATTTGATGCGTTGTAGGAAAACCGTACTTCCAAAAGATTTTAATGGCGTCCTTCTCAACTACGTGTCAATATCCTTAACTACGCAGGGTGCAACCGGGTCTTTGTCTATACCGGATGAATGACGTAGATGGGAATATACCACTTGTAAGGCGCCGTTATGACGATGGATGTATTTAGTTGTAGCATACACGGGGCATGCAGAAAGAATATGAATTAAGGTCGCTGGTTGAGACTTACATGTTCAGCAGTTTCTATCTGCCACCTCTACGGCCATTATATTCTTGCGGTAGACAATAGTGTTTATGACACTCTGTTGGCAAGCAAGAATAAGTCCCTCAGTCTCAGATCGGAAAAGCCGATTGTTAAATGTGGTGATAGCTCCAACTCGGCAATCACGTTATAAAATTGGCCATGCGTAATTTATCCCGATGGAGTTGTTTTAATATTGCCAATCCTGATTTTCGAACTATCTTTTTGGCAGCTTCGATATCTAACTCTATGACGTTCATTGCTTCACCACCATGGGCCCGCATATCTGTCGAGAACAATAGCCCAAGCGATTCGGACGGCTTTCTTGCAGTCTTAGATAAAATTGACCTCACAGCCGCTGATTTGTGCTCCTGCACAAACTTCATCAGAGGGTGATCTAGGTTGTTGATAATCCTATTAGCAATTCTTATTACCATAGGGCCATGCATTGACTCAATACTCCGAAGACCTCGACCACCTTCGTTTGGCGGAAGGTAAACAAGAGGTACGGAAGACTTAGCATGGATGCTGCGATTGATATGAATCACTTTCCATGTAGATCGGTGAAGGATGTTCAGCTCGTTTCGCCGCCATTTTATGATACCAAAACTATATAACAGTATCGGAACAACAAGCATATTTGTGGCTACAACTTTGTTGGCTCAGCTTAATTCGGAGCGCCCAATTTTCACGATGGTGTTTTTGTACATGCTGTTGAGAGTTTCTTTGATGTTGGCTGTAACATTTATATGTCTTTCACTCATGCCTAGATACAGGTATCTCTCATCAACCTTAAAGTGTGAGAAGGTTGATCCGTCGGCAAGCTGAATATCTGCCCTTTCTATGTTCGGTCTACCTTTTCTGAAATGGACCACTGTGCATTTATTTGATCCAAATGCCATACCAATGTCTTTAGTGTACCTGGTGACTATATTTAACGAATTGGTTAACTACTTTTCGCCGGAAGAGTAGGGTTTTAAGATATCCATCTGCAGATGACTTACACTGTGCATAAGGCTACCAGGTTTTCACACAGATACAAAACAGTAGTAAAGTACAAAACATCAAAGGGCTAAGGGAGTCGCCTTGGAAGATGTCCCTTTGGTAACGGACTGGGTTAAATATTTTCTCAAATAAAAATACTCTTGTGTGTTCTTTTTTTGAGATAATAGTAGCCTAAGGTACATAACTACTGTATTCTTAATACGGTCCTGAAAGAATAAGTCAATTAATGTCAAGCAAAGTAACGTCATGGCTATTGTAAAACTATAGCAGCTTGTTAAATATAATTTCAACTATACGTTTTATGCCTTGTTTGAATATATTTACTTAAAACAAAATTAATGGTACTACATAAGTTTTAATTAAATCACTTCAATGCCATTTTGTCCTATGCACATTTTCTGTTAATATTTGTTTGTCCTAACTTTTCAAACTTTTATGTTGTTTTATGTAAACTTATTTCCAACTTTTATGTTACAATATTTATATACATAAAATGCTTTATTTTTTATATATTTCGTATGCTTAAAATGTAAAATTTATATTATTGAAAGCAACTAATTTTCAAAATATATGCGGCTTTACAGAATGAACCCACCCAACTATCAGAAGGGGTCGAAAATATAATCATATAATCATCATATAAATATAAAATATAATCATCAAATATAATCAAGTTTTGTGTCTGATTAAAACTCCCTTACAAGACTTAATTCCGAATGAAATTAAATAGTTTGAGAGTTTCAAACTAGTCAATAAATAATATGATAATGGAACTTACATTTGTAGACTAGTCATTACAAACACTATTCTAAGATTATTTTAGGTAAAGAAATTCAACCATCAACTACCGTAAAAAAGCTTTTGTTATGATTGAACTTTCCCTATATTAGTTCTAACCGATCGCTACTTGCCAAGAGAGCTGCTCCTGCAATTTCTACAAGCTTTCCTTCCCCTTAAACTATCGCTCTTGTAGACCGTACTCAATTTCTCACTCCGATTACAACTGTGGCAAAGCGTCTCACTCCTGGAGCTTGCATGGCTTAACCCAATTGGACACGCGCTAAAATCGCTGCGAATTCGCACGTTCTACAAAGCTCATTTTTTCTGTCAATCTGTCGCGCAATGATATAGGAATTCTCAACACTAATCAATACAAGTAAATTCGTATTACGCTAGATAAATACAACAAATTAATTGTTCCCCTTCAAAACGTTTAATTTTCATACTAATTATGAAGTGCTTTTAATATGACTTCTATTAAGAAGTTTAAATAATTTTAATTGATTGTTAGATGGCAGTGCCTTAATAACTATACCAATTCTTAGAACTTAGCCATCATGATTTATGAGTATTCAAAGTACATAAAGTATATACAATAGGACTAATAAAATTGAGTACTCTCGCATTGCATTTGCCCCTATCTCGTAGACTTTCGACCCTAAAAGGCAAAGTCGTAATCAATATTTAAAAGAAGGATAAATTCAATCTCAGTTCAATCTACAATTATCAAAGTACTTTTGAACTTGACTTAATTTGACTAGAATGAACACCCAAAACATCAAGCTATACTTGAATTTTATACAATATAATAAACATATTGTTACAAGAGGATGAAATAACTTCCAAACTTTTTCTGCGTTACACACGCCCCCCTCCCAAAAAAAAATCGCCCAGAAATTAAAAAATGCTTAGTAAAAAGAAACAGTAGCACCATAAAAATAGTACCCTTGTATATTGATTGAATCTTTCTTACACGTATGTCTGTTCCTCGTATAATATAATAAGGTTACTTTTTGTTAAGCACTCGTTAAGTTCAATTCCGAGCAAGACATCTAAAATACCGTTGTCCTTAGCGTCTAAGAGAGAGCAGTGTGTCATCAAAATTAATAATACACCATTGTTGCAACATAAATTTGAATCGCTGGAACTGTTTGACGATAGCAAATCTGCAATTAGTTTTTTACGACTGTCTCTAAGTATTAATATTTCTCAAAAATCTTATATCTTTAATCTGCTTTATAGAACTTGATGAGAATTTGTGAATGTAGGTATAAAATAAGGCCGGAATTTGCAGTGATCTTATGTATCAATCTCTTTGTCACATTCTGTCATACGATCTCTATTTTAAACTAATTAGTTTCGTTTTCTGAATCCTTTGTTTCATCATCCTGATGAACCAGATTCTTCAACAGTGCAAGCGAAGAACAGCATGGTGCAGTGTAGGAACCTTGAGATTGAGACCTGTGTACGTTCAGGCGCTCTATATGGGGATGATGTTGTACTCATAGCAAAGAGTAAAGATTTGCAAATGGCGGTTGTTGAAAGGGCCAAATACAGAAAGGAATCATGGGGTGGAGCTTAATGTAGAGAAGAGTAAGGTAATGGTAGTATCGAAACAAGAGAAGCATGAATCAATTAATATTCAATGGGATGGAAAGAAGTTGGAATATGTTACCAGGTTTGAGTACCTGCGAATGGAAAGCCAGATGCAGGAGTGACGTACATGGATTGCATCAGAAATACCACTCTAAGGATCCAGTTACAGCAGGAGTCAATTATCAAGATAATAGAGAAATGGACGGTGTGCTGGTATGGATATTTGGACAGAATGGGAGAGGGAAGGAACCAAAAGGCAATGCTGGACGCACGCCGAAAATAGGAAGGCGTATGCAAGTTGGCTGAAAGATTCCTATGCCTGACAGCATAACGAGTTGCGAGAAAGAAGTTTAGTTTTCATCTTGCTTGAATATGCTTGAATATGTACTGTAAGATAAGTTGTCGAATCTTTGTATGTGCCCGTAATTCTCGAATTCGTACTTTTTTTAATTGGTACTATATTATGCTATTTCAGTTGAGCAATGATTATCTCTACCGTTATTTTTTCGCGTTACAATATTTTGTATTTTTATTTGTCCGCGTTACAATTGTGTATGTATCATGCAGCAGCTTTTATCGGATTAATTTAAAATAATTTTCTGAATATTTGCTGTTACACAACGCACAAGCTAATATGCAACGCACAAAATTCAATTTTTCAATATAGCTTTTTTCAACTCCTAACGAGCCCTGACTACATAAAAGGTGAAAGAATCTAATTACTGGTAAACATCTGGCTTGGTAAACTTCCGTATTACTTTTAAGTTTTCCATCGATTTTCATTCTTCGTCTTGGTTTTATTTGAAAGATTTACCTCACGGAGCCAGTTTTCTTAATATAACGATAGGATGACATAGATGCCCTTTAAGACTTACCTCTAGTTTAAAGCGATCGTGAAGTGGGAAAATTCCTCAAACTCAAATTTGATTAAACGCGCTAACAGTTTATATTACTTAATGCTGATATGCACCAATATATTTTTATTACATGGTAAAAACAATTATTTCATAAAGTTTAATCTTCTATAAATTATATATTTCAAAATATTATTTGTTAAATCAAGTCGAACTTGATAAGAATCTCTAGAATTATAGTTTTAAGATTTGAAGTCAAAACGTGCGACTTCGCAGAAATATTCGAATGTTCAACCAATATATCGACAAACCTGTATACCTACTGGGATGAATGTGTAAAATTGCGCAACAGAACAATTAAAATGGAACAATATCCGGTTTGCGGCGAAAGAAAGGCAAAATTGAATTCAAAATATGTAAATATAATATCCTTTTATTGTATTTTTCTTATATATTTTCTGTTTCTCAAGCCTCCGTACAGCGTAGGGTGCTCATCTACTGTTGAATTTACTCTATATATTATTTTTCTGTACCTATATTTTTCTTATACACTTCTTATCTCTCAAGGCCCCGTACAGCGTAGTGAGGCTCATCTATTGATGAAATTACTGTATATATTAGTTATCTATATCTATGTTTTGTTGTTTTATTATCCCATTTACGACGGGGGCTATCGCGTACGGGGGCTCATCTATTGGTGAATGTACTATATATTTTCTAATTATCAGTTAATTTTCGATCTATATTATGCTTCGTATGCCATTTGCTCAAGGTCCCCTAAAAATTAGCGTACCTTGCTCCATACATACATTGTACGTCTATCAGTGAAAAGTTACTGACACAAGTGAAAAGTAGCTGGAAAGTGACTGACACAAGACCTAAAATACGTCCAGTTAGTGTTGAGCAATGGGAACTTTTTAAATCGAATCTCTGGTGTATATAAGCTGTGCATAATGTACATGTGCATGTTGCCGTGCAGATTGCACATGTACTGAAAAGTGGTGGTAATTTGGCATAACAAGAGTTCAAAAATAGCACCGATTTTTCAGCGTAAGTAAGAAACTTCGTTAGCCATAAAAGTTTACATAATCTGTTTACAATCTATTTTCTACATAATATGTTAACAATCTGTTTTCACGTTCGGAGTGTAAACATCTGGTTATCAAAGCATCCGTAATTGACAAGTGCTAATCCTGAGATATGGCTTTTTTGCAAAAAAGAACCGTAATCTGAATATATAAATATGAAAACGACTATAACATTAGGTCTCTTTCCAACTAGAATATACATGCATACGCAATTTTATTTGGCCAGCGTATATATGTGTATCAATGTTTTAAAAACTCGCAACGATTCCCCAAAACAGATGTTTGACATGGATGCACGTGTACGGAAAAATCATAAACCATCTGGATTATTTAGACACTAATTACACTATACACGTGCCAATGGGACAAGAATAATTTAGTAGGACGCACTCAGGTGTTTATTAAGAATGATTACGTGAATCCCATGATCGGTCATTAACAAGAGTCATCAGTGCTCATCAGGAAAATCATGGGAATACTCGAGTAATAGGACTTTATTGTTCTGCTTTCGTCACCGAGGGGTTACGGTTCAATAACAAGATGGGATTGAACGTAGCGGATTAACGGACGGAATGTAGTGCGCCTTGAATGATTTATTATCAGAAAGATGACTGACATTCCTAACATTTAGGCCTAATACAGATTAATCAAGGAATATTATGAATTCGTGTGAACAACATTTTAAATAGCAACATAACAGCATATTTATTCAAGGTCGCTAACGAAGACGAGTTGACATTTCAGCTGGGATTAACAAGGATTTAGTTCCAATGGCAAAATAACTGACTACAACGGAGAATTAAGTAGGCAATATGGTATCATGCACAGCTCCATCGTTTAGCACTCCTCTAGACCTGAACAGCTATAGGAATCACCTTTCGAGGTTTAATAATCTGAGAAGGTTTGGATCATGAAATATAATAATAAATACAAAAAAATTGTAGCTGGGAGACAGTTCGATGAAATGCCCGATTCATGAATATTAAATAGGACTTTTCGTTCGAAGTTTACATTACCATTAACCAATGGCGTTACAGCCTATCACGAGGTCGAGCCTCCTCCACAACGCCCCGCCACACATCTTAATCTATCGCCAGCCGACTCCAACGTCTGACGCGTATCCTTTGCAGATCCTCCTCAACGTCTTTCAAGCAGCGCTTTCTGGGCCTGCCCACCAATCTTAGCCCTTTTGTTTGTTGATTAAACACCGTGATGGAATAACGTATGATCCCCGTAGAGTTCATACATCTCGCCGATTTTTCTGATACACCAGGCATCACACATCGGACCAAATACACTCCGCAAATACAAGATTTTCCGCTCCCATATATACAGAATCTTCTCATCGTGTGTAGTCAGTACCCACATTACAAGCTTCTGTAGATATTTTAGAAGCTTCGGTAGACTGAAATATGCTTTGTTTCTCGCTTTGATGCGCTCTTTTATTTTACACTGTGTGTTGTTCTTCTCAGTGATAACGTAGCCAAGATACTTAAAAGTAGATATCCTCGTGACCCCAGTGGTAAGTAGAGTTACTGCTTGCCCCACAGTTAGGGACATTATCTTATACTTTATTTTCCTCATGTTGACCTGAAGCTCTGCTTCTTTAGACTCTTCTTTCAGCTGTTGGAAACCTTCTCTAAGTTCCCTATCTCTTGTAGCGAGCAGGTCCACGACATCAGCGTAAGTCATATACTGCACAGATCGGTTGAAAAGAGTTTCTCTTTGGTTCACTTCAATATTTCTTACAATGCGCTCAGAGTGAGGTTGAAGAGGATGCATGAAAGGGCATCCCCTTGGGCACTGCGCAACCTACCGTAACTTGACAGCTTTAGTGACCGTAACGTGACAGCTACACTATCATAAGCCTGCTTATAGTCTATGAAAACCTGGTGTACAGTGGTGTTAAATTTATAACACTTTTCAAGGATGCACCTGATTGCGAAAATTTTACCAGTAGGTAGTTGTTCTCCCCGCCTGTTCAAAGTTTGCTGAACGTGATTTCACTATTTTTATAATTTTTTCTTTCGTTTGTCAAACAGATTGAACACTGTTTGACGTATTTTATTTTATTTTCTTATATTATAACAAACAAATACCTACAAACAAGATCCTACAAACTAGATTTACTATGGTCAACCAGTTCAAGCGAGTTAACATTATGTTGCAACAATGGTGTTTTATTAATACAGTTAGACTCTGAGACGCTAACGAGAAGCTTCACTTCGATACGTTTTGCTATGAATTGAACTTAGCGAGTGTATATGCCTTAATATTATTATATTGTACGAGGAACATACATATGTATAATTATTAATTTATATGTAAGGTACAATTTTTATTGTATTAAGCTTTTTATTCTCTTTGCATTTTTAATTTTCGGGTTGAAATTTTTCTGGACGGGGACGAGTGTAAGGCGAAAAGAGTCCTTAAGTTATTTTCATTCTCTTGTAAGCAGTAAATTGAACTATTTATATCATGTTTGTTATATTGTGTAAGATTCAAGTATAGCTTGTGTAACAATCATATAAATTCAAATTATTTATACTTAATACGGGTTATACTCAACTGACTTCATCATTAGTATAGAAATTCAACGATTGAAAAGGGGAGCAATTAATTCATTGTAGTTATATAGCGTAATATTAGATATTCTTCTATCGATTAGTATCACGGATTCTTATATATTTGCGAGTCAGATTGGTAAGCAAAAAAATTGGCGCGAACCGCTACGTTTGTAGAAAAGGGGTTCATACTTACATGTGTCCAAACGGGCTCAGCCGAGTAGCTCCAAACGCGAGATGCTTTGTGACGGCGGTAATCATAGTAGGAACTCGAGTACCGGCTACAATACCTTATTAGGTAATGACTTAGTTCGGACAATTCTGGGCAGTAGCTTGCGGTCGAAACACAAACAGGGGAAGCATCTCGAGAAAAGCAGTCTTTTTAGCCTGCAACAGCAGTTGAATGTTGAATTACTTTTAATTAAAAAATTTACCTAAAGTATAGTGTTTTGCTGTCTGCAGCTCAAATGTAAGTTCAATTATATTATAATTTGACTAGTTTGAAAATCTGAAACGAATTAATTTCTGAATTTATTCTTGTCAGTAATTTTTATTCTAGGGTAAAACTTATAACTAGTGAATTGTATAATGTGTCTTGGTAATTATTTTGTTTACGTGAAAATAGGTATTAAAATAAATCGCATGGTAGTAACTATTTTCATGAATATTTTAAATAAAAATAATGTTGTGTTTTATTACTTAATAAGTTAATTATGAATTCAAATTAATTATATTAAAGAAATGAATTATTTGATGATATTGTCGATCCCGTTGAGATAGTTGGGTGGGTTGCATTTATACATCTAGTAAAAACTCACCCCACTATAGTCACGAAAAAGCAACGTGACAAAATATATAAATTTTTACTTGCCCTCGTCCGAACCTTTCATATAAATATATTCTGTAATTCGGATTTGCCGTAAAATGAATAAAATACCTTTGTCTAAGAATTATGTTTAGTGCGTATCGTAATTTGAATTGTGGTTTTTCGCTTCTTGAAAACTTTTCAAATGAAGAAGTGCACGAGATGAAGAATCGCACATTCGAGTAGATTGGCGAAAAACATTTCCCGTCGTGAGACAAGTTAGAGCGCTTTAACTAGAAATGCTTTAGATATTTTCTGAGATTAAATTTCTTATAGCGATAAGATTTCGTTGATTACCATAATGTTTATCTCTCTCGATTTAATCGATTAAAGTCGTAAATCAAATACTTCTGAATATAAATATAAACATGAATATAAAAAAAAAATGTTATTGATTTAAGATCAATTTTGTCGATATAGTACAAACATTGAAAATTTTATATCGTCGCATTTGGTGTGTGAATATTATAAGTACGTGAGGCGTCGATTACGTCAAGATGTCGATGACGTCAATTTTTAATTCTTTCTTTCAGAGTGAACTACTATTCGAAAACAACGTACCTGTAACTGGTATTAGGACTAATTAACAATTTGAAATAGTTGTGTATTACGTACTCGAGGAACAACAATTACCAAAGTTAAAGAAATATTCAGATATTCTGTGTGTGGTTGGTATCGCTTTATGTGTATACTTCTACTAATTTACAATTCATTTTATCTCGAATCTACAGCAAGCTACGTGGTAACATACCTAAATATCATTGATAGGCATGTGGAGGTAGACGTATGAAAATGAACAGGCAGCTTCTGGAACTTCAGAAGCTTCTGGAAGAGAGTGCGGTTATGTATGCAAGAGGAAAGAGGAAAATTATGAAAAGCAAAATACATCAGAAGAAGTAGTACGTAACAGTGAATTTGAAGAGTGGACTTTACTTCTTAGGAAAACATCAAACAAATGGATGAAACAAATTCCATATCATAAGTTTGAACAAAGACTGAATACAAATTTTGGTCTATAACCAATCAACGATTAATAACTTAGTTCATGAAGACACCAGTTGAAATTTTCAATAATTTTATAAATATGAGGTTTGATGATAAATTGGCACCTATCCGATTTTTTTTTTTCAACATTTTCGTAGAGGTCTTTTGTAATATGTAAGCGGCCACAAGCCAAGGCAAGGAAGACAGTGAACCTGTCCGCGCCGTAAGCAAATACGGAGACTGTGGGGACTCAAGAGTTGGAGAATTCAGACTGCTTTATTTTACTCTAGTCTCGGCCACACACCACGGCAAAGCGGACAACTAAGGCAAATATGGGGCTAATATGCGGCTGTAGGCAAATATCGGGACAGGCGGATTCATAAGTTGGCGAATTTGTGCTGTAATAGGTTATGTTTTTACTATAATAAACTTCCATGCTGTTGAACAACTGGATGGTGCTGGTTGGATTAGATTGGCATGACACGAGTTCGCTATTGACGATAATATGAAGGAATCGTCCAACCAGTTGGAGATGTGGCCCTGCGTCGTCCATTGAAATAAACAAAGTGCGTCGCTGTCGCTGAAAATTATCCGCAACAGGCGGCGACGATGTTGTGGAGTACAAGCATTTCTGGCTCGGGGTCGGCGGCAATGGGACGTCTCTTCGAGCTGTTGATGGAATTGGCGAGTCGGGTGGAATTGACGGATTTTCTGTTTGCCTTGGCGATGTATCGTCTAGGTACGTCTACCAAATAGTGCGGAGTCCGTGGACAACGTAGTTTGAAAGATCTTCTAGGAGTTGTTTCATTGGCAGTTTGATGTGCTCGGTGTTCAAACTTCCTTTGACGGCGGCCT